>JBBKCR010092277.1:0-24446 GCA_037577295.1 Ladigesia roloffi | reverse complement strand
AGAAACTGCTAAATGACTGTTTTTATACACCATATGGACAAAATTATTGGGACACCTGCTGCAAAGATCCTCCTTTGTTTCCATGTATGGTGTTGTCCAATATGTCTCGGTATGCTGAAGCATTAAGGTTAACCCCCCTCATTGGAAGTAAAAGCCTGGAAACCTGGTGTGTCCCAATACTTTTGTTCTTATAGTATAGCTCACGGTCCAACCTTGATGTTAAGTGGGATGCTGCGTTCTTGCAAATTGATTATAAAATAAATGTAACAACAGACTTTAAATGCCTAACAAGATATCTAAATAACATTTAACTCACCCACTTCGTCTAAAAAGCTGTACTGTAGTTGAGAGACACATAGTTTGAAGGTTAGGTCTGATAACTAGCCTCCTCCCTAGTATAGCCTGTTAGCTTTTCGCTAACGATTAATTTAAATCTGGTGAATATCAAAGCGAAGGTGTCCCAGAAATAACGTATAAATCTGTCTTGCTGCAGGGACAGTTCGTTTGCTTTAAATAGCTTTGGCAGATTTCCGCGAAGCATAAAAATGCGTTACAATATCGTTAGCTTGCGTAGCTACCTAAATATTTAAAAACCATGTAAACTGAGCAGGTCTTGGATTCAAAACACTCCAGTAGCGTTAAAATTGAACCAAGGTCACCTTAAACACATTTTCTGTACATTAACGGTAAAAACACTTTATTAAGTTAGCATGGTAAATCACGGCTGCTCAAAAATGTAAATAATGTTAAAGACGCAGAAATGCTCAATTTCAGACAAACCTACCTAACTGGAATGGTTCACAGTAGTGGTGAATGGAACCAGATGTCTGAGGGTGAAAACATCTGTACATGCCCTCACAGAAAAGGTGTAATATAATAAAAAAAACACATATATATCACTGTTATATATTCAAAATTTACAGAATTTACAAGGTGTTTTGGATAGCAAATATAAGGATATATGTCCATTGTACGCACCCCCAAATTCTTATCTCCACATTCTGATTTCTTAGAAAAAACTATTAATAAATTATATTTACAAAAGTATTGGGCTAGGGTTTGGGCTAGGTTCCTTCTTCTCACTACTTCTTTCTTTTAGTGAAGGGCAAATTTAATGCTTTAGTATACTCAGGCTTTTTGGATGCCATGCATCCAACTTCGTGGACACAGTTTCCATTCCAGCATGGCGGTGCTCCAGTGCACAAAGCAAGCTCCATAAAGACATGGTTGTATGAGTTTGGTGAGGAAGAACTTGACTGGCCTGCACAGAGCCCAAACTTCAAGCCATCTGTGTCCTTTGGAACAAACTGGAATGGAGATTGCGAGCCAGAATGAATGGGTGCAAATTCCCACAGAAACTCCAAAGTCTTGTGGATAGACTTTCAAGAAGAGTGAAAGTTGTTTTAGCTGCAAAAGGGGACTAACTCCATATTAAAGTCTATGTATTTGAATGCAGTGTCATTAAAGAATCTGTTGGTGAATGTTCAGGTGTCATAATACTTTTGTCCATACAGTGTATAGTTGTTTTGCATCCTAATGGAAACTGGCTAATGGAACCATTAGAAACCACCTATTACAGTTACCTTTAAGTTAAATTATAAATCAATCCAATTTCTCCAGAATCAGCCACAGGTCTTATTTCATACAATCAGGATCTTTATATTGTGATATAAACCTACAGCATGTAGTTACAATTTATATATCATTAAAAACACTTTGAATCAACAGCCATAAAGATTCTCTGTAACTGAGCATTTCACTCCATTTCAAACTCCAAATAATGTTGTTTACATCTTAGTAATTGAATTTTGCAAAGATAAATAAAACAACAGTGAAAGTCCACTGCACATTAAGTTGTTAAACCAACTTCTTTTCTATTAGAAAGTTTTTCATGCTTCTCATTTGCCAGAATCCAACGGCGAGGAGGATAGATGTCTGGATAATTGCCCACCACAAAACGTTTCCATTTGTTTCTTCACTCATCTGGCGAAAGGTTTCTTCACGCTCCTGAGAGTAACAGAACAATAAACAGTTACAAATTGCACTTAGTATCCTGCAAATCAGTACAATTTTGGTAAATGTGGTCAGAATTACATTTTTTTTTTTTTAGGTCAATCAGTCCATTACTAAAAGGTTTCTCCATCCTCACCCGCTGGAAATCTTGCTGCTTGCTAATGTACTGAATCTGGTCAAGAAGGTGCTTCATTTTGTAATCCAGTGTCTTGAAGGTGTCTTTTGTCTTCTCAGCACTGGGGTCAATCACATGCTCTCCCATCTGGACATCTAGATGCACCTTCTGCACATGAGAAGAAAACATATTATTTCCTTAGAGAAACTTTCAGAGAATGTTTTTTGTCAATGATGTGTGAACGCAAGGAGCCTCTTCCTAAAGGTTCTAGAAAGAAGTGTTAATTTGTTAAAGAACTTTTAGATTATTTTAAGGTTTTTAAACCCTTAAATGATTCTTCACATGCACAAAACTCTTGATCATTCACACACAAATGTTTTTTGACCATTCCATAGAGGACTATCATGGTGTGATTGTAGAGGTAGGAAAACAGAATCCCAGTCTGCTGTGTGGAACTGACACATTTAGGTTAATATGAGGATAGATATTAGCTTGCTGCTAAAAGAAAACACTTAATTTAGATTTTCATGATATTATCAATTCTTAATAACATAAGACAGGATTATCCATATTTAAATATAGAGATGTCCAGCCCTATTCAGTGCATATTTACGTTCACACACACTTGAATAGGTCACATTTAATGTTTAATCCAACAGAAGCCCTTAACTCACAAGCCGTTCATCTGCGAACACGGAGAATCTGGTAGAGTTTGATTTCACACACAGGAAATGCTGACCAGATGCATGAGATGTGAAGGTGAATTTTCCATATCTACCAAAACGTTTCATCAGCAGTACCTATGTGCAATAAAAGAAAGGCAATGTTTTTTTTCTGGGCGCTGTCAGGAGTCCCAAATGAATATAAAATGTACTCTACTGGTAATAAATGCAATCATTTCCAACCTCATTGTTCGGGTCTTTGACAGTGACAGTTAAACCAAGATGTGGAGAGTTTTCTGGTTTTTTTCTATCCCAGTATTCCACAAAGAAATAACCTGAAGACAAGAAATCATCCAGTAGCTCAGGGTTACTTTTGATTGGCTGGTATCTTTATATAAATGTTCCACAGTGAATGTGAACAATTTTTTAGTGTTTCATTTACACATTGAGAAAATATATTAACAATCTACCACAATGTCCTGTAACTAAAATACAGGAAGTCTAGGAGGCCACACAAGCGGACATTGAAAATACAGCTTGTTTTACTTCACCTGTGACAAGAGTGTCCTCTGGAATCTCCTCTATGATGCACTTTTCCATCTGTTGCGCCAAATCAAAGTACATTGCCGAAGTCAAACTCATAAAGAATACGATAGAGAGGTACGTCCAACTGGAACTCATTGTAGTGACCTTCAATATTGTTCAAATTTGAAAAGAAAAGAAAACAGGAATGCTAAGAAATGCATAAGATGGATATCCACATAAGCTGTGGGTCAAACCAGTTGTGTGAAATGTCCACCTGTACCTTGTGTGCGTTCCTCTGTGCTCAAACAGAGCTGTTGGAAAGAGAGTGATAAGACCAGAGCAAGTGCTCAACTGTGTTGATAAAGAAACCTAAATAGTTAACCTATTAGCGAGTTAGCATCATGAATGCCCCTGCACAAAACACCCCTGGAAATTAGGCTGATTATACTTTGGTTTGAATGATATATTTCAGGACTCAAAAATTATAAACCTTCATGACATTTATATGGTTGATAATTGGTTCTTCCTGTTTGTTTACTTTAAGAGTGGGTGGTTCTTTTGTGTAAATGACATAAAGATGTGTAAAGGCCCAGGAAATAATGGTCTGTTTGCACAGAATATTGATGCGTTAGATGTTATGTTAACTTTTGCTATGTTCTTCACACATCTAAAAAAAATAGCACTTTTATGCCTGTGTCCTAGTCTTGGTCCTGAAATTCCAGGAGTGGCAGGAATGGCTGGCTGATTGACTGGTACGTTGAATCAGGTGTGTTAGGGCAGGGCAAATACTAAGATGTAGAGTGCGGGGGCATTAGGAACTGAGGAAGCATTCAGACCTCCTATTTGTTCACAGGGAGGGGAAAGGTAGTGGTGACGAATTTGTTTTTGGTGGGGTTGAGGGATCGTCCATTGGAACCCAGCTCCATTGTGCTTGTCTGTTTCACCAGAGCGGGCATGGAAATCATTTGTTGTTGCTGAATGCACATCTGTGTGGAGGAAGCAAAGACACAAAGTCAGCAAAACAAAAGACACGGGTGGCCTGAGGTCCAAGTCAATTGTGCGAGTAAGAGTTGGCAGCCCAGGCCATCATTCATGTCTTGCCTGATTGTACTGAATTCTTACTAGAACAAACTTTCGTTTCAGATATCTTCAATACAGTTGTTACTAGTCATTATTCTCAATTTAGATAACAAAAACTTCAGATGTCTATAATGTAATTATGACTAGTAACTCTACTAACGATAACTGAACGTTTTTCCTAGTAAGGAGAGTATTTCAGATATCTGTTCATTGTAGATAGGAAGAATATCTAGGAAGTATTTTTAATATCTAAATGTCAAATGGGGGTAGTGAGGTCATTTGTACTAGAAAGAATTGAGATATCTGTAATGTTCATTGTTGATAGGAAGAACATTGTTTTGGATATCTGTAATGTTTATTTTGACTGTGAAGAACTGAATTATGGATATCTGACATGGATTTTCACTCTATTTATTAAATGTTAAAATGGCTTGCCATGATCTTCCTGTCTATTGGCTATGACACATATTAATAGTGTAGCAGAAATTAGACAAATTGCGCTTTGCAAAACCTGAGTGACAGGAAAAATAAAAATGTGTTCATTTTTATGGATACATACTGTATAGGACTAGACCTATCCTAATTATAAAAATCTCATTGCATACATTCCAGTATGTTCGTTTAAGCTGACCACAGGTGTTTTCCACAGTTTTTACAATGTTTCATAGCTAGTAAAGTTCATATATTGTGTGAGAAAGTTTTGAAAGTGTAAATACTATCCTTTAAAATAACAATAACAATCATCTTGACAGAAAACAGTTTATTTGTTCATATTTACAGCTTATATGTACAATGTATTGCAGTGAATGTACAAAAGTTAACAACACATACAGCACATTATAGACAATATTGAATTACTTATTTGATTTGATTCTGGACTGGAAAACAGTTCTTTTTTTTTTACTTTCCATCACATCAGAATGCTTATTTGGCCATGCTGATTTTGGCAACATTGTGTTGCTTATAATGTAGCATGGTATGCTAGCTTAGTACGACCATTTTTGCTTCCTCAGCTGAACCTCAATATCTGTGCCGTAAGCTTTATGGAATGCCTTAGTCAGTTTGGAAATATCGGTTTGGCATTTTCAACTAACATGGTATGAAATTGTGATCTTTGTGAAAAGCTTTGGTTTCAGTCTGCAGAGCAAACCACATTGTGGCTTGCATGGATGTGGCACTGGCAGGGGCGGATCAAGCTTTCCAAAAGTGGGGGTGTTCTGGGATGGGGAAGCCAAGTTATAAATTACAATTCAATCAATTTAATACAATATAATCTGACGAAAGTTGGGGGGATCGAATCACGTTTCTACAAAAGTGGGGGTGTTGAAACCCCCCAATCCCCCCCGTGTGCTACACCCCTGGGCACTGGGGCTGAGGGGAAAATGTAAAGATTGAAGGCTTCATTCCTCCTCCCTCACACACAGTTGTCAGGGACACAGGCTTTCTCCTCCTCCAGCGGAGGGCAGGCCGCTCCATTGTTAGCCGGCTGTATATGAATGTAGCGGGTCCGGTATCTCACTCCTTTCTCACCACACTGACCTTTGCAGAGACCCCAAGGTGACCAGGCAGACACCTCACAGTCCAGAGGCGTATCTGAGGACATAGACAGTGGAGGCATTACAGCAGTGTGTGGACAGAATGTCTATATGTACTGATATTAAGAAAGTGTGACTCATGAAGTTCTCAGCCCTTTGAGGCAATTTATTCATTAAAACCATTATACCAGTGGTATCAAACTCCAGTCCTGGCATGCCAGTGTGCGGCAAAGTTTGATGGTTCTCCTCAAACACATTCACTAAACGTGAAAATTAACTGGCGAGGGGAACCAGGTGTTTCTGAGCAGGGAAATCACCAAAATGTCCTGGACCAAGGCCCTCCAGAACTGGAGTTCAATATCCATGCATTGCACATTTATGAGTTCATTTTGAGACCTTTTGAACTAACTTTCAAGGCTACATAACTGAACAGCTAACATTTTAAAGTAATTTTAATGCATTTGTAAAATGCAAATTGTCACTTTGCCTATATTCAGTTATTACATAATCGCCTTATTGCAGTTGTTTGAGTGAACTGTATTGTGTTGACAGTATCCCAATCTGCAAACATGTTTGTCTAACTATCAAGCGAGTTGCTGTAATTCAATGTGAAAGTGCCATATACTTACATGGCTATAATATTGTTTAATGTTGATATATGATTCCTTAATTAGTTTTTGTCATAGGTTTAAATTGTAGAATCTACCAAAATTCTTGAAGTTCTGTAATCCTGAAACATTTCAAAGGATTATTTATCACTGTTTATACCAAAAATTATGATATAAAGAATTATAGCACTGATTACTATAAAACTTTACATAAGAATGACCACACAAATGTATTACAAAACAATGAAATAATGACCCATCAATCCTGAATGAGCTTTATGTTATTTAACTTACAGTGGAACCAAACTTGCACGACTAATTGTCGTGGTGTATGGCTTTAGCTCTCTATTTAAACTGGCTATGATTTGTAAAGTCAGATTTGTAAAGTAAGCTAAGATTTGTAAAATGTTCTGTATTATTACCACTGTCTGGGTATTTAAAAAATCAGCCAGATTTATCTGTCTTCTTATCTGACACAGCAACACAGCCCATCTGTTTCTTGGTATTTTTGGGATTGCCTTTGTTTAAAGTGTTTTATAACTGTATAAAATTATTAGTTGTAAATTGCGAACTGGACAATTTTGATGAAGAAATACATTATCAGGCCAGCCCTACTATGTCATAACAAACAAGAAAAAAACATGTATCTTACAAAAGTACACAATTAAAGTGGTTCTCAATACGATAATAAGTGGTACTAAAACTGCTGCTATCATCAGTTATGAGTTGATGATTATGGACAGCCAGAGGAAGTAATGTAACTAAATGACCAATTTGTCCGCTGCAGATTAGTAATATTTTAATAAGGTACGAGGTAGCAAATTAAATAGATTTACTGCAATTACTTATTAGTTCTGCCAAATATTTATGATACTGACAATCCTAACTCCAAACAAATTATGCCATAATTGTTATGTCTATTCTTTTTGTAGAGAGTAATGTCTTTTCCATATGTTAACAGCTATAAACAATTAATTTAACATCAAAATGGATGTTGTTAATGAGCTTAAATGACTGAATCGAGAAAAGGGGTGTGTCCTATGCATTTTTTACTATAAATTATATGTTTCAGCATGGATTTGATTAATACAATTTCTGTTAAGGACTCTCCCATATGTTGCAGAAAAATACATAATTCTAGATATCAAGCTTGACTGGATTTCCTCTCCTTCTCGGGGCCCTTCCAGAAGACACGACCTTGTAAAGCCTTGATCTCTATCACAGGCTGAAGTTTTGGTGCAAGTAGGAAAGCAGAGGGATGGAACATGGAAATAAAAGGATGGCTGGAGTTGACATCCCATTTTGTTTCCATGACAAACACTTCCTTACTGCGGAGTGGCAGAGAAACTCCAAATGGGCTGGCCCCCTAATCTTGTTTGGGGTTTGTTGTTTTGGTCACCATGGGGATGGACGAGCAGTTTTGCTGACACCATTTGCTTCAAGTCGACATTCATTTTTACTACTGTGAATTTTTGTGTCACAATCTTGCTCAGTTAACAGAAGAAATATGGCCCTCCGCTTATCTATGTCTCCGCTTATTTATGTCCAGAAAAGTACACATTTTCAGAGCCTGCTTAACTTTACCACTGTTCGTGACCTTGCATGTAACACACCATGCCTGCGTGTATGCTCACAATTCTGTGATGTGGCGACTTAAGGGATTGCTCTGTCTACAAGGATATATTAATACACAGGTACAAATTTAGAAGAAATGCAATAATAATATACACAGACAATAAAAAGATCTTTCTGATTTGTGACTTTGAGGGTTGAAAATGCAAGTAAAAAGTATATATTTTCTCAGAAATATAACTGAAGTATGGTAGGGCAATGTAATTAAATTACATCCTAATCCAATTCCAAAGAACAATAACTAAAGCATACACATTTCCACCCTTGCACATTTGAAATGACAAGGAACTGTAAAATACATTTGATTTTTTAAAATTTGAGCCTATTTAAGAGATGCAACACTTGAGGTATGAATTTGAGGTGAATTAAAGAAAACATTTTAGAACTTACTTATGAGAGACTCATCTATTTCATTGCCAGTGGGGATCTGGTTGGACTGTGTGGGCTCAATGGGCAGATTAAAGATCTGATTGTTCTTGATCTTGCTGAGAGTGACCTTGGCTATTGGAGGGAGATGCTTCAGTCGAGGGTAGTAGAACGAGTTCGCCGGGTGGCTTGGCAATGACGACGTAATCTAAAAAAGTCAAGAGAGGTCAGAAGAATTTGTGATCTTCAGTGTCAAACATCGAATGTTTGTGGTGAGGGACATGAGCTCTTTGTTCTTACCTGTGTGACTTTATCTTGGGGAATGGTCTCAAAGTTGGGTGAAGAAAAAGTGAAGCCACTGTCTGTGCCAGCATCGTAAGGAAACAGGTAAAAGCTGATGTTTTGTTTCCAGTGGTCTCCTTCACACAGATTTAGACTGTCTACCCCGACAAACCAGTCAGGGCTTGGCACAATCCGCATAATAAAGGACAACTGTAAAATGAGCACAGTGTTAGCATTCTGTTGAATTTGCAGTCTATATGCAACTGAAAATTGCCTGCGGTTCATGTGAGCTGGCACATGGAAGTTTTCCCTGTTGGCTTTTCTTGGAAAGGTTTACTAATCTTAAGGGGTGGGTTCTCTTTAATTGTGTATTTATTTTATATGGAATGCACAGAGGAATAATGAAATGCATGTGTAAAATAGTTCCTAGGACTCATTTTGGTTTACCTAGAACAGTAATATTACTAATTGCACACAAAATATGCATTTACAAAATTCTGGTATTACGCCTGTGTCATAGATAATGACCTGGGATTTTAAATAAGTGTGTATAATAGGGTTTGACTTTGCATGTATGATGTATGTTTGCCGAAATTTGTTAAAAATGAATAAATAGTGTTAAAATATATTGTCCTCTTGAAGAGGGCGATTCTGTATTTCATCATGTTGCACAGAACTTACAAAAGAGTGTCTTGCATAGACCTCAAACTCTGTGGTCGTCTGGCCTGTTCCTGCAAGCACAGCTGGTGTGGAGAAGAGGCCGTATACACTCTGGATGCGCTCCCCAGCTGCCTCCACCTCCTTAATCAGTGTCCAAGCCTCTCCTTTCTCTGAGAACTCTCTCACCCCATTACTGGCGTATTCATTCTTTTGCCAGATGTGATAATCTGAGCTGTGAGTTACCCCTAAAAAATGAATATCAGTTATCTTTTTCATACTAATACATAGTGACGGTAAATGCAATACAAGGTGCATTCATTGCACTTCTAAGGCTTTGCAATTTTTTTGTTCAGCAAAGGCCCTCTATTACTTATGTGAAGTGCACATATATTTCATGGTCTGTTAAAAAAAAACAGTGATCAGCTCATGTATCTTTGTGTGATTGATCTGTCTGGTAGTTATCAAACATTATGTGCTGTAACTGGTTAAATATTATGTCATGCTACATGCAGAGTTATTGGTCATTTTATAAAAACTGGTCATTTTATAAAGCTAATCAAGCTATCTTTAAACTAAAGTCATTAACATTATTCTACTCACCAACCAGAGGAGACCACTGAGCGGGGGGCCTGTAAACGGGGTACTGCTTGGGGAAAGCGGTTTGGCTCCATTTGCCCGTAAACGTCAGGCTGTACTTGGCCATGGATGTTGCAGTGCAAACGGGCTCCACACTCACAGGCATGGCCCTGATTCCATTCAGCAGGGTCAGTGTTAGGGTGAGCCACTGCAACGCATGGCTGTGACACACTGATTTCATCTTCTCCATGCTGGTTCTCTGAGAGGATGAAAGTGAGACGTGGCCATGGTAAAAGGGTTGCTGATCTGGTTCCACATGCCATGTCTCTATAAGTGACACCTATGCTCTTTAGATATGCCTCCAAATGTAGAGGAAACTAGTCCAGACATGTGATGAAGCAGTGGATCTTTGGATTTTATGTAGCCATGTGACACATTTAACTCTGAGGAAGGAATGTGAGTCTGCTTAACCATTTCCTAGGCTTAAATAAAAGCATATATGGCACGAGAAACTATAATTGCAAATGGTTATCGAGTGAAATTGTTGGCAAAACCGCTAGAGAAATGTATTGCAGGTTTAAAGGCCCCTGGTCAAATGACATGTTTTATTGATTTACCAAGTAAAAATAAGTACACTTACTTTACAGAGAACACCCTTACAGAGAACAATTACTTTTTATTTAATGAATTTAACACATTGGGGGTGGAGAAGGTATATGCATATATAAATATTTGTATACTTGTTTGTGTATGAAAATAATGTTCAAATATTTTAGCCCTAATTAAATAAATAAAATTAATAAATAAATAAAAACCTGTACAATAAGCATGCAGAACAATGCTGTTTATTATATAAAGAAAATGTCTTTTTTACCAATCACATATAATGAGTTTATATTTGATTTACAATTAAGAATTGTTTTGTCCCGTTCACATATTATTTATTACAGATTGGAAAGTGCTCAGATGCTCATTGAAGAGAAATGTACATTATGCTCTTGACATTGCAGCTGTATTTTGTGCTGTATTTTCATGTGAATGTGCATAAATGTGTGCATGCAATGCCTGCAATAATGCACCTATGCCACTTGCACCATCCTGAAGAAATGAAATGGGCATCAGAATTCCTGAATTTAATCCTTAGACTCACCAAACTAGAATATTAAAAAAAGAAAAGATAGTCACCCTTACCAACAAAATAACTTGAGTATTACTTACAGGGTTTGCAGAGACAGATGAGCTTGAGTGGAGTGGAGGTCACCTGTGCCTGGGCTGCCTAAGAGAGACTGCGAAACCAAAACGTTGCTTCCAGCTATTTATGCCTTTCCACAGTCCCTTAAGTCTAGCAATATCAATAACCTCCTGACCCCTCCCAGCAACGAGCTCTCCATACTCCATATTACGATTCCATGTAGGATTTGTCCATGAGCAAGCATCCTGGTTGAAGCAAGTAGGTCATCGTTGGAATCGAGAGACACCCCCTCCCCCCAGCAAAACTCTTCAGGGAAATTGTGGATGTAGAGCTGTGTAGTCTTTTCTGAAGTGAGATGGAGAGTGAGAAGGGTGGGGTGTTGTGGTTTAGAGTGGGGAAACAGACTCTGGTGCCGCCTCCACAGTGTCAGAGGCACCCGGCACCCCTGCTAACCCTTAAGCTAACCGATCTTGCATGCGGCGCATGATTGCTTCCACATGCTCACGTTTTGCGCCCTCAACTTTCTTCCAGGCTTTCTCTGCTTTCCTCTCACTTCATTAGCTCTGAGATGTTTGGATGTGGTTTTTTATGTAGCACAGTCCAATCCCCTTCTTCTGGACATTATTTTAAGGGCTTTTAGTATCTGTGTCTTGTGAGTCCATCCATTGTGGTCTAATGATGAAATGTGTGTGTTGGACATTAATCTTGGTCACTTTTAGGCCAGCATGTGTCAGGTATCCTTCATTATTCAACCAAGATGTGTCACATGTCACTCCATGTGAACTGAATGTGAGTGCTGCAAAATGTTGAGATTAAATCCATGATAGAGGAGCTGCATCTGACTGCTACTGGGGGGGGGGGGAGCAGTAAATACCTGAGAGTAATTTTGAGAAGGCACCCTGATGAAATGTGGATTGCATGAACAACATTACCGCTCTTTATAGGAGATAGTCTAGCCTGTAGTTACCCTGATTCCATTCTGCCTTGCCTAAGTGTAAACACACTGGATTGTGTGGTTTTGGAAAACAAGATGAAACTGAGTCATCATCCAATCATCCCAGCCTTATCCTTGACTTGGCTTGGCTGAGTTTTCTATTCAGGTCAATTGCACAGATAAAATCTTAGTTCCTGTCTTCACTTTTTCATTTTTTCCAGTTCTGAAATCATTGCCTCAGAGACAGAAGTTATATTTTGGGTAGGTGATAAAGTGGCCACTTAAATAGTATTTTTGCATTTGTAAAAGTATACATTTAACAAATGCTGTGTTCTAACAACAGGCTATAACATCAGTACCGTCATCATCCTACCTAAAACAGCACTGCCACCTGATGCCTTTAACTACATTTTTTGCTTTGTATGTTGCAATTAATCTCTGATGCCACTGTCAAATTTAAAGACCACTCACAACAGCTTTTTTTTTAAATGGACTAAGGAAATAAGAGGGAACTTGGAAGAGAAGATTTTGGTTGATCTTTAAAACAAATGAAATTATACTCAAATGTTCAGCTATTCCCAGAGTTGTGTACCCCGATTTGCCTGAAAAGCCTTTTTCTATTTTTAAACATTTTTATGCAACCAATAGCTGGTGGCCTAGTAATTAGGGCATTGCCCCTGCAATCAGAAGGTTGTGGGTTTGAATCCCAACACTGCTAGTGTCATCACAGTGGTGCCTCACACAGAGATATTATTTCACATGTGCTGTGATATGCTTACACATGACTATAAGGACCACTTTCATTGAAATTTGTTGAGGGGTTAAACATTTCTAAAAGGATATTTACAGTTGGTGGTGTAAGTGGGAACAATCATGCGCCGCATGCAAGATCGGTGACGAAGTACTTGTCTCTGGACCAAAAGTCCATGGGTTTTGAATCCTACATTCAGCACTGGGTTCCTCAGCAATACCCTTAAGCCCAAGTAATTCTAGGAAGAGAGTCCCCTGTTGGAAATTGATAAATGTTTACACTTGCACATAACAACTACAACAATTATTTAAATAAAAGAACCACCTTGTGAATCTCTATAGCGTTCCCTCTGAAGACACCAATAAGTCACTTGTAAGCACAGTTAATTTACTTTTAGTTTAAAACTTAATGACATTTGTCTAGGTTGAAAATGTATATTTAGATTTGATTACATCACATTGCAAAAATATATTTTAAAAAAGGATCAGCAAGCTTTGACACCCCATGTCTTACTCAGTATGTCTCATACACCTTATGAGAAAGTATTTTTATATAGGTTTTGTATAGAACCATAAACATTTAAGAACTATTTGGCTGCATTATCTTTTTAGTTAAATGGTTCTCCTCTGTAAGTGAAAACTTTTAAAAAATGTTCTATATATCCCTAGAAAGAGTTCTGCAATAAGTACATGTCAAGGAACCTGTTTTGGTATTATAGAGAGTCGTACTTCATTCTGAGGCTTTGGGCTTCATTGCGAGCCTTAAATCTGATGTTGAATATGGAATATATGCCTCATTTGAAAACGAACAAACCCTTTTGAGTTGATCGCATAAATCTGACTTACATAGACTGAAATTCATGCTTTAACAGCCATCATCATCCAAATGCATAAAAATAAATGTTGCGTTGCTCTGACTGCTAAATAGCTAGTCAGCTAGCGTGAGTATCTTTGAGACCTAGACAGTCCATCCTGCATTTGTGGAACTTTCTGCTGGCAGAAAAATGGTGGGAACAATGACAACTGACTAAACAATTTAGCTTCACTGAAAAAAATTCCTATTACCAGCCATGCATGTGGAACCCAAGACCTTTGATACCCACATTACTTCCTACTTACTCACCAAACTTTTCCTTGACAGTTAATTCCCAGTGTGCCTAAAACATATTCCAGGGAGGTTAGCTGCTAATGTCAGTGGTGTGGAGTGTAAATCTGTTGGGATTCTAAAATTTAAAAATTGCTCCAACTCTGCTCTGCTACCTGTGTGTCAAAAGCAATATTTTTTTATACAATATATATACTGACAAAAGATAACAAGTATTGTGTGTAACATGGAATTGTGTAGTAAGGAATACTGAAGCTAAGATAAAAGGTGTAAAGTGACATAAAGTGTCATATGTGAACCCAAAGCACACACTGTGAACAGTGTTAAATTCTTTTTCTAGGGTACCTCATGGCAGCCAACTGAAACAGGCAAAGCCCAGGTACACCCTGGACAGTCGGCAGCACATCACAGGGCCACACATTCGCACACATTCATATCTAGGGGCCATTTAGTGTGCTCAATCAGCCTATCCTCATTCACGCATGTTTTTAGTGGTGGGAGGAAACCGGAGCACCCGGAGGAAACCCATGCGGTCATGGGGAGAACATGCAAACTCCACACAGAAAGACCCTGTGCCCAACCCGGGAGTCGAACCAGGACCTTCTTATATGGTTTAATTGAATTGAATTACTTTATCCAATACTTTACCTCAACCCTAAACGTTCTTCAATTTTCAGACTTACTTTCATGAAGGGCAAGCTCCTGCCTCAAACCCACTGACACCCGTGACAGTTACAAAAAATGAATGAAAGTGAGAAATGTTTTATTGTTTTTACTACTATTATTAGTAGTATTATTAATTTCTAGTTTTATTTATTGTTTCTCTCTTTATAATACATTTACATTTTTCTTGATTTTCTATTCTTATTTTTACCATAATTTTAACTTCTTTTTAATCAGTTCATTAAAGATCTGTATGTAACATTTTAAGTTGATCAATTGGGACAGCTGGTGGCCTAGTTGTTAAGGCATTGTCCCTGCAATTAGACAGTTGTGTGTTTAAATCCCAACAGTGCTAGTGTCATAAATGATGTTCCCTTGAGCCGGGCACCATCCCCACACACTGCACTGCTCCCTGGGCACTCCTTGTTGGTGGCAGCCCAATGCTTCACTTGGTGAATGGGTTAAATCCAAAGAAATCATTTCACATTGTTCATGCTGTGCTGTGGTGTGTTCATGCATGACTGTAAGGGGCCACTTTACTTTCCAACTGCCTGGTTAAACTGCAAATGGGGATAACTATCAACATGTTTCAGAGTGAATATAAATAGGTTGCCTGACATGCAGCTCATGTACAGTACACCCCCACTTTAACACAAATCGCCACGGCTTCAGTCCATCGCGAGTTTTTTCACAGAATCGAACTAACAATTGTTAGCAGAAACCCCTGCACTAATGCAAAAACTGCACATATTCTTTTTTGATGGGAGGTTTGAAAGTAGCCAATCAGAGCCAATCTCCTTGCTCCTGATTGGAGTACAGGGGTAATGTTGGCATTTTACATTCTAGCAATGCGGGAGTTCAGTGTGAAGTGTATAGTACAAATACAATTTTACCAATTTTCTTTAAAGGTAATGTGTTTAAAATACAATTCAAGTGTTTGTGTTTTGGGAGCCTATTGAGGATTTACATTATATAAAATTGGCATTTTTTGGGGTTTTTCTTACCAACCCAGTTTTTCACAATGCGTGGGTGCCCTTGGAACGTATCACGGTAGTGTAGTGGGTAGCATGGCTACGATCCACGCAGTAGATTCCGGTGGCACTCCACACTTCACCAATACACCAGTCCTTGGATAAGAGAATGATATAAATCTATCACTGAAGCTGTAGCCGACTCTTAAAACAAACATTATTGGTGCCCAGGTCAAAACTAGCAATTTGGGAAGAAAAAATCTAAATCTTTCGACATTAACCTCCCTACTAAACTACCAACAGACCAAACACACCTGTTTGTTTACTTCCCTTTTAGCAAGAATGTGATAATTTGACAAGTACTTGAGGTTCTCAAGCCTCAATAACAAATGCCAGTGCAAGATACATCAATTCTCTAAACAGAGCAAACAATTTAAAACAAATCAAATCACTCTTTTGAGGCAAAGCAGGTGCATTCATGCACCTGGAAATGCATATTAGTTAGTACTGAACAATATGGACAACAGAATATATTTTGCAGTGATTTTGTTATATCGAGTATTAATGACATGCCTTGCATTGAGGGCTTTTGGTAAAGTATTACTGTCAAAGATAGAATAAATTTTTTTCTCAATAATATTCTTGCATGATCATAGTATTTTATTGTAAAAATATGTAAAAGTAGTTAAGAAACCCTTAGATTTGCTGTACAAATTTAACGTTTTTACATAACAGAGCAGAGTGCATTTCATCTTTGGAGGCAATGTCTGGTAATTTACACTCATTACATAACTTAAAGAATATTATTATTCCAGCTGTGCCTTTTTTTCTTTGGAGCATGTTCTTCCTCTGCTCCAACCAAGAAATGCTTTCATAAGAGTAGATTGATCTTCTTGGTGAGTAGCAAACATAAAACTTAATGGATGTTTAACATTGTACAGTAATATAGAACAATATTGAAAAGTACACATTAAGAAGATAAAACATGATAAAATGAAATGTACTGTATATTTACTTTATATTTACAAAAATATCTCAGTCCCTTGACCTTAGCCTGTTGAAATTCTGTGTGTTTGAAGCCAAAGATGAGTGGACCTAGAACCTTGGATTAAATGCGTAAATGCAGCTGTACCTAAAGTGAGGATATTATTAAAAAAATTATTTACATTAGCTTAAAATAAAGGTTAGATTTCACATATTCAGTGTGGGATTGAACAAGCTTTACACTTTTATGACCCTCTTTTTCCCATTTTTGCTAAGGGTTCAAATAGTTATAGATTTTACTTATTATTGGACAATTTAGAACATAAACCATTTTACTCTTGCCAGTTCTATTACCTCTATTTCTGGTTCCAAATGCATGTATATCATTTCTGTACTGTGGATTGAAATACAGTAGCTAAAGGAACAATGAGGAGTCTTGGCCTAAAAGCTCTTCAGTGATCACAAAAGCAGTGAGAGAGAATAATATCATAAACCGGAGGAAATAAGTATGCAGCAGTTATAGACATGATGCCTATAACTCTGTTATTCTTGGCAACATATTTGCTTTTACAGCAAAATGAAATTCAGCCTTAGGAGGGAAGTCATGCCAGTCTGTAACTGCAACCTGAACATCGGTAGTGAAAAGTTATTTGATGCTGTTTCGAATTATAAAGAGCATACTATGTTGACCATAGACATAATCATGGCCAGGTTCTCTATAAATCAACCATTGCCAAAAAAACTTCATTCTGTTAGCTTTTTAAGTGGTGTATTAATCTCCACTGGCACATTAGTTACTTTAGTTCATCCCTGGGTAGGCCCCCCTGCCAGGTGGTCTGACACAGTTTTCTCTGAACACGGCAGGTTCCTTGCTAACCCACAAACTGAGTCTTGTGTTATTTCCATTTAGATCTCCCAGTGTGACACTCTCTGCCCACGGGCCGGAGGTATAAAGAACGTGATTTACTGGGTCTTTCCCAAAGTGATATTCATTTTCCAGCACAGTAGAAGTTCTCCGAAAGTCGAAAGGTGCATCCTAGTATATGTGGGTTTTTAATGTAGTGTGAATTTAAACTGGTGCAAAATCCATTTCCTAAGTAATCTAATAGTAAATTAGTTATCTAGGCCTTCAGCTGAAAAATGTGAGGTGAATGAATGTGTACTATCACTTATACAATTTAACTGCACATATTATATCATGTAACTGTAATTATATTAAAATATAATTGTAGATACATGATTATATGACATAAAACAATCAGCAATTTTATCTATACAGAAAACCCAGATTGTATACATTTATCCTCTCTAATATGAAGTGTCCTATGACTATATGAAGATGAACAAAAACAAAGTCTCTGCGTATGTTGCGCGTGAGACATTTGTTTTAACTGGGTTAGTATGCACTCCGACGCTAGCAAGAACATGTAATTTGGATTAGCTCACCATAGTTTGGCCCAGAAGTGGAAAATCAGCTAATCTCATTACATTCATCAGCTATTCTGCATCTTATTGTCTCTGACTGACCTACATTTTGGTTCCTGAAATTTTAGTCCTTTAGTTCAACAATTCCAGTGCCAGCTCGTTAAGTTTGTTTCAGTGTTGTACACCCTGTCCTACTCCTAAATACAACTAAATTTCTGAATTTGATCACTAGCAGTGCCACAGCCATTGGTAAGGCCTTACTCTCTCGATATGTGAATGATGGCCCGCCCTCTCCTCTGATCACTCAGTGTGATGCCAGCTAACAGAGTGGTTTATTGGTAGTTAGTGTTCTCCTCCAAGCATGTGGAGCTGCATAATGATGTTGTGTTTACAGCAGTTCAAAACGATGCCCTGGGTGGCCTCACGTGACTCAGAGGAAGCACGTGCAGACCTTCACCCTCCCAGTGTTGGTGGCATTGTGTGTTTGAGTAAGTTCTGGGAACTGCGCATGACTAAACATAACCAAGTTTTTGGAACCACAGCACTTTTGAATATTGATTCAATATCATGTATCATAAGCAGAATTTTAGTCCAAATTGCTACCATTTCTCCAGTCTTACAGAGTGGTTTTAATTTGTGAGATCTTTTAAAGTAAATTCTTGCACTCTACCGATGTATTTGCCTCTTTTTTCTTCTTTGTCACACCTCTGACTCTGTGTACTGTGTAATTATTCTATGCCACAGCTTTCCCTGAAGGAATTTATGGACCCTCTGTTGATGAAAGGTCTCCCACCATTTTATTACATCCAGAAAGCTCCAGCTTGAAAGCCCCAGTTTTCTGAAATGTTCTCCATCATCACTGTAAATCCTGTAATGGGCTTTCCTCTGTTTTGTTAGGTGCGAAACCTGTAAAGGAGATGATGGGGAACAGCAAACTAAAGTGGAAAAATAAAATGTCATCGTAGCTCCGATTGGCAGATCAGTTTTTGTTAAGTCAACTTTAATGTTTTCCTATATCTCTGACTGACATCCTTATTGAACTGGCAGTAGAGTGAGGAGAAACGTTATGCAACTCACTGAGAAGCATAATGACCATATTCTATTATAGAGACTTTTGCGGTGAGAAGAATGAATTCATTGTGGCCACATAGCAGTGGGAATGTTTAGTAGGCCTGAATCCCGCCTAAGCTCTGTCACCATGGGATGAACATTTTAAGAGGAGGAATATATTGCTATTCCTCAAAGCCAAGACCATTCTCCAATCCTGTGCTTTCTTATAATGAAGAAGCCATATTAGCCATTCAGCTTTAGGATCAGTTGTTCCATATTTTGGTCAATTTAAGCTCATAAACATGGGAGCACTGCGGGGGTTACCCAGATACAATGTAATCTATCTGTCATGAGGAATAAAGATAAATTCAAATGATGCATAACAGACACAAGCAGGACCTGAAGTCATGCAAGGCTAATGGGTTTGTGCATATGTCTTTGTGTCTAAATGCACATTTGTGTTCGTTAAAGAAGAAGACTAATTGCATCAATCATTCTTGCCCAGTGAAATGGCCAGATATCGAATTAGATGATCTTTAAACAATTACCCCAATTTCTCTGGGGAACGTGACTTTAAACCAGCACAAAAGAAAACCATGTGCTAAAAGGGTAATGCCAGGAATTTCTGGAAAGGTCACTGGAAAGAATTGGACAGACGTCTGTTTATGATAGATTAAAGAATCATAGCATGTAAATGTATTCCTTTGTTATTCCACGGAGCACTTAGGCCTACATTTTTAAACAACTGTGCGTTCCAAATGTTGCTGTAATTCTTGGACATCTGTATAAAAGGAGAGGGAAGACTTCCCTTTAGAAAGTAATATATATTCGTAAAACATGCTGAAGCTCATACATTGCATTCTGTTTTCCAAGGATGAATTCCCCTCCATGATGAGTAACATGATTTTACAACTTGCAATTATGCCATAACCATGACATCTTGGAAAAATATTTAGATGCTGGCGTCTGGATTGATGATGTTTGCCTTCAGACAGTGATACGAATGAGCTCACACTGAGGCAAGATCTAGGGCTGCATTGTTTACATATACAGACTTTGATTTGTATTTATACTGAAATAAGACTGAATTTCCTTGCATAGTTTTAGGAAATGTTTTACTACCACATTTATTCAATGAATACAGTTTAAATACATTTTAATAAACAATATATTTTGTTTATATTTTGATTTTATGTCTATCAGTGTGTCACACATAACTATTTCCACCCATGTCCACTCAGAACCGCAGTATGTACAGTTATCATCTGGTTATCAGTGGTGAAACCATCAATGCATTGGCCTTCACAAATTGATCACAATTGTTGCCACCAGTGGTGGAGCCAGGAAATTTTCTTTGGTGTGGCCTAAATGGATCGGTGATCATGTATGGTGTGGCACCAGGACTGAGGGGCAGGGAGTGTTTGTTCTGATGGGATTCCGGCTGGCCCAAAATTACCTGGCAGGCCAGGTTATTTAAGGTGCCTAAACCACACACTGCAACAACATTTGGAAGGAGTGTACACAGCAAAAGTAGAAATGTTACAGAAAAAAAAAGCAATTACTCTGATTGTGTGCTTGGGGTGGCCAATAGTGTGGTCAGTATTCACCATGGGGTGGCCCCACATCTATCTGTCTTTGGGTTGGTAAAATGCCTTCCCCCCTTACGGTAGGGTTGCCAACTTTCTCAACCCCAAATTTGGGACACTCCTTGCAGGCGTATTTCCGGGGAGATATCTTGGGTTCACAGTCGTGGTTCTGGGGTGTTGATATGTTTTATGCGCAGCTCAAAATACCGGATGATTAAAAAAAATGAGGACATGTCTGGGAAAAAGAGGATGCCTAGTCACCATACATACCACTATTTTTGTGTAGCTACACAGTCATTTTTTCTTCTTATTATTTTTTTTTCTTAGTTTCACTGCTCATTTTGAACACACAGCCTATAACTTTGTCACAGCGCACCACTAGTGGTCAGTGCACAAACGCACACTAGTTTTGCCCCTTACAATACTCTGGTATTGGCCTTCGAGGAAGTGATTGAAATACAGGACTGGAGCTGCCCCGACGGGACAAATCAACATCACTTATATTTCAGGATGTCCAGGACAATACCGGACGATTGCCAACCCTAACTTGTGGCATCTAATGAAGCAGTTTTGACTGTTATTGTTCTGTACTGGCATCAAGTTAGTATCAGTTTGAAATGATGTGGTGGTGCTTCATGTTTCTTAGAGGAAGCATATGGTAGCCTCCAATCTCCAAGCTTAGTGGTGTCATATGGTAGTATTATACCTGAGTGGTGCATGGACATAATTAAACTGGAGAGAGAAAAATTAAGGTTACCATCCAATGGCTTAATTATTTGAGTATAAAAGCTTCATTAATTCATAAATGAAAAAAGTCAGAAGCCAAACTGTAGTCTTCTATCTGTATTCTTCTCACCAGCATATTAGTAAACATAAAAAACAACTTAAATGTTCAATTTTTAAATGTTTTTATGGCAAAAACATTTAATAGTTCTAAGCATTTCTGGTTGCCCAGGTTTGCACAGCACCATATGTCTTTAATAATCTGATTCCTAACTGACTTGTCTGACAAATAATTCCACATTCCACTGTAATATTGTAATATGGAATCAAACATATCCATCCCAAGTCTACATTGAAAAGGTTGGACATGCGCTACATCAATCCATTGTGACTACTTGTCTAAATGGGAAGTGACTCATTTAGATCATGTGTATTTTGTGTAAAATGATAAGCCCTACCAAACAAGGGTGCAGTGATGGGTGTGGAGGACAAAACTGCATGTACATGTTCTGACATATTACAAGCTTGTTTAATAAGTGGGCTGTGGGATATACATTTATTAAAACTGAAGGATTAGCATGAAGGAATGCAACATTGTCAGGTATGGAACATGAAAAAATCAGGCTGGTTGACTTGATACAAAATTGCACACTTATATAAAATACATATTCATAAAATACAGATTCCAACAACACCCAGATGTTATATTTCAGAATACTGAGTACACCATCATGTTAGAACCTCTAACAATTAATTCTAGGCCCAATTCCCAATTTTCAACCATACACTATACATATTTTTTTTGATGAAAGACATATAGGGGCAAATCTATATTGGGACCAACCTATTATATGGTTTGAGCTAGGCCTCATACTTTCAGTGAAGGATGATCTTAATGCTTCAGAATACCAAAATATTTTCGACAACGCCATGCTTCCAACTTTGGGGACCCAGTTTGGGGAAGCACCTTTTCTATTCCAGCGTGATTGTGTCCCAGTGCACAAAGCGAGCTCCATAAAGACGTGGCTGGATGAGTTCAGTGTGGAAGAACTTGACTGACCCACACAGAGCCCTGAACCCCATCCAAAACCTTTGGGATGAACTGGAAGAGAGATTTGAACCAGGTCTTTTCATCCAACATTAGGGCCCAACCTCAAAAAAATCTGTACAGAATGATGGCAACACATTCCCACAAAACACCAAAATATTATGGAAAGCCTTCCAAGAAGAGTGTAAGATTTTATAGCTGTAAAGTGGGACCACACTATATTTAAGTAATTAATGTCCCTGCGGGTGTATTAGTCAGGTGTCCCATAGCACATAAAGTGTATGTACCTAAATGTCTGCATGGCAAGATCTGACAGGATAATCATTTCATTAATCTCACAGGTCTCACAACAACTGGATTGTGGTAAAATTTGCAGCTAAGAAGAGGACACACCGTCAAACACACACAACTAGTTCTGTCATTTCTGTAGAACAATTATTATTATATAACAATAACAATAACAATATTGTTATGGTTATTTTTATTACAGTATATTGTCTGCATATGTATAACACATCAACATACTTCACTGAGACTTTTAGTGGGCAATCCTAATTTTCAGCACAGTGATGATCCAATTCAGGGTGCCACCCTAATAAGCAAATGCTCATTTAGCCCAAAATGTCTCATTTAGCCCAAAATGACTCTGCCCCCTAAGATAATTGCGGAAATACACAGAAATGTTCACAAGACACCAAACATTGCACACAATCTAAATGTTACTGCATTCATATGTAACTCACAGAAATATTTATTTATAGATTTTTACATGTAAGCCCCTCATTGGCAGAGATTGACTTCTCCATTCGCTCCACTCAGGTCGAGCACATTGTCCTGGGTAAAATGGGTCCTGGGTTTTGAAACAGATTTAAGGAGTTTTAGATGTAAATCTTTGATTTTATTTCATTTAAAACTGAACTAAAATGTTTCACCATGTATTATGGCATATCCATTCACACCATTACATTTTTGAAAGTGATGTCTTTATGGAACTTTACAGCTCAAGTGTCTTTCAGCCTCGACCTCATGGATCATCGTGAAGGCCAGGAAAAGAAGCTATTAGCAGTGAAGAATGTCGAAGTAACTCACATGCCAAAAAACCCCAGAAAAACCTAACATTATCAACACGTGGACAACAAAGTAGTAGAATGTGGGTCAAGCCAGACATATTGGTGAAAATGTGTTTGTGTTTGAGAACAAAAACAAATAGGAATGTGTGAATGCAAAGCCAAAAGCAGCCCTCTTCCAAAACCACTTTCCTCTGGGACAGGGTCATTTCAAACCTCTGCAGTGCTGTTTTTCTTTTGGGCTGTTCTCCTTATCACCATGATAAGGTCAATGCATGTTCAGTGAGTACTTTTATCACTGCTTAATTCCTTTTCTATATTTTAATGTTTCCTTGCTAACAATTCCCATGAGTCTGACAAAGTCTGATGAATCTAAGGCTATTGGTGCATGTTTAGTCAGTAACTGCATAACAGAATCTGACTTTAGAACATCATTTCTTTTGCTTGTGCTTTTATTTGGAATTTTAAAAGGCCCTTCTAAAATATCTTGAGGTTATTACACTTTAAACACAGTTTCTCTCACTGTGGCTTGCCTACTACACAAAAAAGTAGGCTAAATTACTGATGGATGGGTAGGTTATGAATGGATATCTGGACATATGTAAAGGTATTATTTTGTGACATCACAAAACCAGCACATTCAAAATGGGATATATGGACCATATAGACTGGGGAAATGAAAGACTTTCACAATGGTTGCATACTAATTGAATAAAATTCTTTGTTACAAAAAAGAAAGAAAATGCTTCAAATGGTTAAATATGTTTACATGAAAAAAGAAAATGTTTCAAATTGCTTTAAACATGCTTAAAAGGACAGTTCACCCTAAAATGAAAATTTGATGTTTATTTGCTTACCCCCAGGGCATCTAAGTCGAAGGTGACATTTTTTCCT
>JBBKCR010092173.1:0-24447 GCA_037577295.1 Ladigesia roloffi | reverse complement strand
ATGTGGGACGCAGGTCTCAGAAACAGGACATTTCTGGGAAAAAGAGGACGTCCCCCTTCTCTTCTTTTTGCAAAGACATTTCTCCTCTGTTGAGCTTGCAGCGCTTTTGGCGAATTTATATGAAGGAGAAAAAAAAATCCTTCCGGTTTAAAAATGCATTGTAGTGCGCATTACTGTTATTTCTACCAAGTAAAATTTTACCTTTTTTTTCGGTAATGCCTTACATTACCGCGTTACAGCAAAAAGCAATGCAGTGCAGTAATTAGTTACTTTTGTAACACGATACTCCCAACACTGCATATATGTATATGCAAACTACATACTATATGTAGACGTGAGCAAGTTGTATGTATGTACACAATAAGTATGTGTGTATGTGTGGAAATATAAGTAAATATAAGAACACTGTAGATACACACACACACCCACACAGGTAGTGACAGGCATTGACAGTAACAGTAGATAAACTTTCCATGGTGTACTGGGTGTGTGTGTTTGTTTGTCTGTGCATGTGCTGTCATCGGCAAGGTTTTGCTAAAATCTGACAGCAGTTAGAAGGAAAGAGCAAGAATAACGCACATTTCACTCTCAGTAATACAGAAAGATCAAAGCAAAGAACCATATTCCACATTTACCTTTGGCAACATAAAGACCAAGGATTCCAGAAAAACCCACAAGACCAACACTTGGATAGAATTCTGGCGGAGGACTATTCAGAAACTCACCAGTGTCTGAAACAGAAAAAAATCATAAATCACTGTGAGAGGCTGTGATCTTCAATTATATTTTAGTCATGTTAGAAACTTTTAAAAGTAGAGTTTCCGATATCCTATTTAAAAGAGATCAAATGTGCTCACCTTTCACAAATTCTATGGAGGTATTAACACCAGGCTCTACGGTCTTATATAACCCCTGGAATTAAAAGTTAAATGTTGGACAACAGCAGCTTCATAAAAACTTGTACCATATTCATATTAATCTCCATTGAAAGTCAGGATTTTCCAGAATACCTCTGCTTTATCCAGGCAGTGAAATGTATTTTCCTAGAAAGTTATAAAGAAGAAAATAAGGCACTTTTTATTTACCACCAACCACCAAGTACATATTCTAACTAATTATAAAAGTACTCCTGCAGTCTATAACTGACCACTATGATTCACATCATTGTTTCCTTAAATGACCATCCCAGTTTTTCACTATGCGGAATAGACTTACCTGACACCATGTTGTGATTGGCTGGGCTGACTTCCTCAGGGATGCTACACCCTGCTCCACATGTCCAGCCTCTGGCTCGACAAACTTCACTTTTGAGTGAGGGGTGGTGTAAAGAGAGAGCTAAAACACAGGTTTGGTTTAACATAATTTTTTAAGTTGCCCGACCTACCACTTACAGACACTTCAGGCTGAAATACAGACAGTACCTCATCAACCTTCAGGGAAGGGTCACTTTCATCAGTTTCAGTGGAAGCAAAAACTGCTCCTGACATGAGGCAGAAAGTGCCAGGCACTACCGCAGTCAATGTCACCTGGAACACAGAGAAAAGGCAACATAAAAGGTGCATATGAACAAGTCTTTTAAAATTCTACAGTTTTGAGAGTATCTAACAGGTAAATATGCAAATAAATATGAAAATCACACACGAGGAACCAGGACACGATCAAGATCATGTTCACTTACATGCTTTAAATGATCAAACCCTTACTCACAGCAGTTAACATTGATTGTTAGTTATTTCAGTGATACATTATATGGACAAATGTATTGGGACACACCTTTTTTCAGGGTTTGGACAAGACCATCTTACTTCCAGTAAGGTAAATCTTAATGTTAATTCCAGCATGACTGAACCCCAGTGGACAAAGCGATCTCCATAAGGACATGGCTGCATGAGTTCAGTGAGAAAGAGTTTGACTTGCTCAAACACAGCCCTGACCTCAATCCCATCAAATACCTTTGGGATAAAATGGAATGGAGATTGCGAGCCAGACCTTCGCATCCAACATCAGTGCCTGACCTAAAATATACTTCAAAGAATGATGAATGTACACAAACTCCCAAAATGCTCTCCAAAATATGGTGGAAAACCTTAAAAAAACAGGGAAAGCTGTTAATATTATAAAGATGGGACCAACTTCACATTAAAGTATTTGTATTTTAATGCAATATAATTAAAGTTACTACTGGTGTAATGGTCAGGTGTCCCAGTACTTTTGTCCATATAATGCTCTCTATAAAGAGCTGTTTAGCAGTCTATTTAGATTAAAAGGTCAAAACTCCCCTCATACTACTATACTCTGATGTAAAATACAAGGAAGTATCCATAAATCCAGAAAAGTTGGCTTTTATTTGACAATATAACATTTGATTGCTTCATTCTTGCAGAAACCAGTGTTAGCGTTAGCATCACCAAGCCATGCTGACATTTTCAGCATCAGAGCATCATTTCTTTAGGTCAAAAATAATATTTATGTCAACTGTAAAATGTTAATAATACTAACTATGACAACACCATTATTAGAAATGACATGCAGTCTTTTGTTTGTTTACCTTGGCCAGCCTCCAACTGCTCAACATCCTCGTTTTGAGGTTAAAAAACACTATTACGGCAAGCCGAGGCGAACAAACTTCGTCCTTCCACAACAGAGAGAACGCGTTTATGAAATAATGTTTGGAGAAGATGAACTCAACTTGTGGTTGGTGTGAGTGCTTCCCACATTGTGCGAATACATTTTAATTTATCGTCCGACTAATTTAGTTCACTAAGTGTATTAATAAGCATGTAGGCCAAAATTCCTCAGACACAGTCCTTCGACCAGGTCTTCCATCACACTTCTAACAAAGGAAGGGCTTATCTTTTAACTGATTTGTTGGTTTAGGTTTGTTTGGCCATCCAACCTGTACAGTTTAGATGAACTGTGGGATAGAAGTTGGAAAATAATGGCTTGGTAAATCTTTTGGTCTCTGTAAAAATATCGAAAGTATACTGAGTATCATATTGGGCTTAGTAAAAAGATAACCTATTTCTAAATGAGATTGCACATTTGTTATTAAAGTGTTGTTTATTGTCATACATAAATATGCCACACACCACAACCCATAGACTGAACAGAGTAAAATTATTTCTCTGTATTTAACCCAATCGCCAGGCGAAGCAGCTGTCAGCCAGTGCCCAGGGAGTAGTGTAGGGACGGTGCCTAGCTCAGTGGTGCTACTGGCAATCATTGGATAGGACAACATTCTGATTGCAGGGCAACATTCAAATCACCAGGCCACATCATTATAAATCTTAGATTATGTTTTCATTTTAGGGCTTTTAACACAGCAAACTTGTAATTCATTAATAAGCTTCCAAAATATGTCTTTGACAACTTTTAGCCTGCAAGAGACATTTTGTTCCAGTTTCACCCGAATAAATACACATAAAGGTCTCATTGTTGTTGTTTTTTACAGAAACCTCTAACGCAGTAAGTGCTATATATATATATATATGTGTGTGTGTGTGTGTGTGTGTGTGTGTGTGTGTGTGTGTGTATAATTTACAGCATTATAAGATATATTTAGATATAAAATGATCACTTTGTATTACAATTTGTTTGACACAATCCTTTTCATGCACAGAGGTGTCATGCTACAATAGGACCATGTTTAATAGTTTAAAGGTGGGGGCACAATGTCAGTATCTTTTGGGGTGAATGGAGAGGAGAGCACAATTCCGAATTTGCCCCTGAGTAATTCAGTAATTTCATCATCTGAAAGGTCAGTCTGGGTTTTCACTGGAGGTCCATTCTCAGCAGACAGGATGGTGGTGATCAATTTGCGGCCTATGATTGTAATTCTCCCATCCGGTACCAGCATGGAGCACAAGGACTTGCAGAAGAAGATGGAGCTGATGGAGCTCTGGTGGTAGCCACACATGGCTTTGAAATCTTCCCTCTGACGTGGTTCCAGTGTGAATTTGTACAGAGCCTTCCACGCCGTGGCTTCTTCTGGGTCTTTTCCGGCTTCGCCCTCCAACAGCATTTCCAAAAAGACCAGCTTCTCCTCATTCCGAAGGCGATAGACCCCATGGCTCTGCTTTTGTGGACTGTCCGTCTCTAGAGAAAGAGGGAGCTGGAAACCAGCCCCAAAACCAACATCACAGAGCCACCGGTGGCCATCAAGCGTCACCATTGTGATGAAATGGTCAAAAGGTGGTCCATAGGCCTTTGTGACGGGGTTCTTCACCTGAGCAGAGAGGATATGGACCGCAAAGCCCAGCTGGCCCAAAAGCCAAGAGAAAAGACCATTGTTCTCATAGCAGAACCCACCTCTCCTATTTACAACGATCTTCTGGTAGAGAAGAGGAAGCTCGGTGCTGACCCGTTCTCCACTGTGGACCGAGAGGTTTTCAAAAGGAACCGTCAGCAAGTGGTTAAGGTGAAGGCATCTCAGAGTCTCCAGGGTCGGAGCGCAGGGAGAAGAGCAGCAAATACGAGCTAAATACGCTTCCACGTCCATTCTTCTCAGGAGATATCAGATCAAAAACGTGTGGAAATGTCTACTTTCAGTTTAGAATTTGACCGTTTTTGTTTTCAGCAACGTGGGTAAAAGTCAGGAAGTCTTGCAGCATTGCGAACTTTGTCCTGTGTGTTTGCGTGTGATGTTTGTTTTTATACACTTTTAGGACAAAACGTTCAGAAAATCTGAGAATTGCAAGAATAATCTCCAATATCAACAATCTAAGTGTGTTTCAGCATCTCCATGCTTATTTTGTTCACCTGAAATCCAACATTATTATTTTGTTATGAAATTGACAAAAGTTTTGGGACGCATGTCCATTTCACCAACAGGGACTTCAATTCCATTGCATTCAAATACATAGATTTTAATATAGGGTATACCTTTGCAGATATAACAATTTCCACCATTCTTGGGAGGCTTTCCATAAGATTTTTGTGTTTTTGTGTTTTATTATTCTGTAGAGCATTTATAAGATCAGGTACTGATACTGGAGGAGGTCTGGCTCACAGTTCATCCCAAAGGTGCTGGGTGGGGTTAAGGTCAGGGCTCTGTGTGGGCCAATCAAGTTCCTCCACGCTGAACTCATCCAGCCATGTCTTTATAGATTTTGCCGTGTAAACTTTTGCACAGTCACGCTGGAATAGAAAAGGTTTGTGCTCAAAGTTGGAAGCAAGGTGCTGTCAAAAAGGTATTGGTATGCTGACACATTTAATGCCATTGGAAGTAAGTGGTCACCTGAATTATGTCCCAGTGCTTTTGTCCATGTAGTGTATGTTACTATGACAAACTACAGCTGGGCTGAAAAATTCTTATGTCCATAGAATACATGTTATTATTACACACTAGAAATATTATTACAGACACTTACAGTATAAATACATGTTATCCCACATACTGGCATTATATTATTCATTTTGTAAACATGAACACGAACCTGTTTGTGGACCGTGGATGTAAGTAAGTAATTAAAAAAAAACTAAATCTGATATATTTACATAATTAAATGAAGTTACTTAGCTTGTATTATCCTTGACCAATAAGGAAATAAAGTATTTATAGGAAATGTGTGCCATTTCAGCCAATAAACTTAACACATCACACATGCATGATTCAGAAGTGTGCATTTTCTTGTTAATGTGGTTAAAACAGCAGCAATGACAAGTCTATGAATTGCATTCTACTAGTTATAGGTATAATCTGAGAGGTTTGCTCTCGAGTACTCTGATTTAATCAGACTACACACATGAGCAGGAAGGAGACTGGAGATTTCGCAGGGATCATACTTAGAGCAAACCAACTGGATATCTGTAAAAAGACAAGAACAGATGGAGGTGTCAGAAATTTAGTCAGCAGAGGGAGCTGTAAGAAAGCTAAAGTGACTTCGTCCATTACCATTTTGTAACACTGAAGAATTACTGGTGCCCAGATCAATCCATTCCTTCAAATATCTGAGAAAATCAAAGAGCCGAGTGTTAGCAGATCCTTGACTCCTTAAATTGCAGGTTACGTTTTTTTTTTCCAGTATCAGCCATTAAGTATTCAGCAAGTACTCTGAAACGTACTGATTATATTGTCAAGAGTGAGCCCTTCCAAGGGTCAAGCCAAATCAAAAAGGTTTATTGGTAGGTTATATAATTTCAGCCATATAGCTACACAGCACACAGTCAAACGGAAGTATTCCTCCAGGACCAGAGTGCAACACAAGAACAGGAATAAAACCCACAAAACAGACAGGAAAACATACAGAATACAATGGAAGCTGTTAGCCTGGTGGTTAGGGAGTTGCTCCCATGATTGAAAGTGGTTGTGGGTTTGAATCCCAGGACTGCCAGTGGTACCCTTTAGCTACCTTAGCTACCTGGGTGCAAATCTCTGGCTGCTCAGTGCTTCACTTGGTGAATGGGTTAAATACAGAGAAGTTCAATATTATGATAGACTGTATTCTAGCAGCTGTGAGTTAAGTGCAGAATAAAGGCAGCAGACCCTGCAGTTTAAAGTGTCAATATCGTTCTGTTTATGTCTGTGTGTAATAATCAAGTGTTGAATTACTCATCAAAGTTGAGCGCATTGGTCCATTCGATCAGTTCCTCTATCTCCCACTCCAGCACGGCGTCGGGCCCCAGCTGCTGGACAGCCCTCATCATGCCCTGAGTGGAGATCTCCACCAGCTGCGCTGCTTCTTGGTGCTCAGTGCGAGCGTGCAGGACCCCCTCATTGTACCTGCACACAGGTCACAGAGCGTAGTGTAGTCAGTCTGCGCTTTGATTAGTCAGTTTTGGCACAGGTCTAATTTATGCATGTAACAGACTGAAGCATGGGCGCCAGAACAGTTACAGCACTTTTCAAAATCTTTTGTTTTGCCATCCTCTTACTTTTTTACCCCCCAGGCAATAGGTGAGATGTAGAGCGCTGTGTTAAAAATGCCCCCCTACCCACATTAAAATACTTCTGACGCCCATGCACTGAAAGCAAAAACCTGAATTGAGAAATCATTTACACATTAGAAGAATACACATAAGTAAAATACAGACATATATGGTTTACATTTAAAAGTATAAAATAGCCGTAGAATTCAATTCTGAAATTAATGCCTGATTGAATACTGAATATTATTATTAGTATTACTGTTAAAATCTACTTTGACCTCCCAAATGCAGCTGCAATTGAAGCCTCACCATCAAATCAAAAACCCTTAACTCTTAAGAAGCATTTCCCAATGTTCCCGTTCATTGGAGCACTCACATTTTTTTCATCCACTCAATTTTCCGGATCTTCTTCTTTCTCTCGACGTCTTGCTGTCTCCGTATTTTGCAGTGGTGGAATTCAGTCCTCTTGCTACTGGAGTTTTGAGTGATGCGGTCTCCAGTGAGACAGAGCTTTCAATGTAGACAACATAAAATGTTTTCTACAAAAACAAATTCCCAGTCCAGCACTTGATTACAGATGTTCAAACGTTTTCATGAGGCTTTAATATGAGAGGCAGGTTTTAGGTAAATAATCTAGAACACAAAATGTTCCAGAAAAGTTTCAACTTCTGAATTTTATTTTTAAGATCACTCTGCCTTGATGATATTTTCTAACTGATGATAAAGGCACCAAATAGGGTCCTTAGTCTAATACTATAGTAGAACTGCATTGGGTTCCCGAAAGCAATAGTTCTCAAAGTGGGATTTAAAGATTCAGAAAGGTCTGTGGTTTATTTCCAGGGGTCTCAGAATTTGTTTAGATTTTTTTTTTTATTATATGAAATGGGAAGAGACTCGTCACTTGCTAACGAAATAAAGAAAGCAACTTACTCTCATTTGAGTTTATTTTTTCTGAGCCATTAGTCTATAAACTTAACATAAAAAACTAAATCACCTCATATTTATTACTGGCTAACACTTGGATTAGGGGTGGGCAAAGTGTCAGAAATAAATTGGACTTCATATGTTATTTGAATTGATATTTTTTAGAACATGAAACAACGTTAGATGCATAACATGAAGCTGAGGTTCGATAAGACAAAGTGAACCAGCATTGTTACATCAAAAAAACAGATTTTAAATGAACCTGAGCTTTATATAATGTGCACTGCAAAACAATAACTTGTGTTCATGTTCATGAGTGTGGTGGTCTTTGGAACTTATTTAACACTAGAAGGTCCTTTCTACATAATTTCATAGCTGCACTGTAAATGAGAACTGAAGAACCAATAAAGGGTTTAAAGAACCCTCGTAATAGTGTATTAGAAGACTTCATATTCATACGGATCTATATGAAATTATTCTTCACATTTACCCATCATCACTCACATGTGCTTATCATATGAAAAAAACTAATATAGTTGCCTGTTTTAAAGGGCGTATGGTATTTATGTATCTGCAGGTGTGAGGAGCTGAGAGCCACCTTGCCGGACAGCAGCCTCCAGCCGTTGTTCTCCACGCGCCGGTACCAGCCAGAGCGGTCATCCTGAACCACAGGCGAGCCGTTATGGATCTGCAGGGGAACAGGCCTCTTCTGCCCAGCGTGGGTGTAGTCCTTCGGGCTGCTGGCACACAGGTCCACTATTGGGCGGTGAGTGAAAATCTTGTAGTAGATGCTTGGGGGAAAGTTTGTCTGGAAGTGAAGAATATTGATCAGTTAGAAAAAGAGAAATCAGGGATCAATATATTTAATTCTCAAGATAAACACTCATGTATATAAAACCATGAAGAGCATTAAGAACAATATATTTTTAGAATTTAGGCATAATTAAATAGCCAGGATGTAAACAAATAATTCTGAGTGTTTTGATGGAAATCTTAAAGAGGCAGTGTTTACACAAGTGGTGAATGGAACCAGACCTCTGAAAATGTAGAAGATCATGAAATGGTCATGAACACACTGCCTGACACCACACCTGATACATTATTTTACAATGTGGTTTTAAGCTAAAAGGTGTTTTAACATTTCAAATGGTATGAACTGGAATTTTTACTCCACATTTACTTTTTTTTTTTACCATAATCTGTGTCACTAAAAGGATAATAAATAGCTTTTTTTTGCACCTGCAAGTGATGCACAAGTGATGTTCCTTTGCCCACAACTAGAAATCAGAGTCTGTTTTATTTTAAAAACTAATTTTCACATTAATTTTACATAGTTTATATTTGGACAAATAAGAAGAAGCAGAAGAAGAAGAGGAGGAAGAAAAATAAGACAAAGAAGAAGAAAAAAAAAGAATAAGAACAACAATAATAAAACATTTTATTTCTAAGCACATTTCACAACACTCAAGGTCACTTTACAGAAAAAACAAGAAACAAAAAAACATATATTTATAATGTACATACATTTAAAGTTGTTTTTATCTTTTATAATTTGTGCAGAAATGTTGAAAAATCAGAGGAATTTCCCTTTAAGGACAGTCAGACAAAGTGAATAATTATGGATGAACACTAGGTACTTACTCCACCCAGCCTGAAACGTATGTAGACACCTGAGGCAGCATCCAGCATATCAGCCTACAGCACAACACATCCTTAAAGTCAGAATTAACGGTATGAAACCCAATAACCGCAATAATTAGTTACTGTGGATAATTTATACTGTACATGGCAATCTGTACATCTACAATGTCATACACCTACAATAAACGTATAATACAATAAATGTATTAATGTTATTACATATCTATTAAATACATGTAAGCATATAATTCCAGTATTTAATTAATATAGGCCATCATTAATCATTTATTTCACTTTATTATAAATGTATTCAATAACTTATTTACTTATTAATGTACTATTTATGAGGGTCCATTTTCATTAGAAGAAATGCTGGACATTTAAAGCAGGTGCAGTAATTACACATACTTCAGATCGTAGTATATACTTGTTTTCATATCCAGTATTGATTCCGATGGGTCATTAATCATTTATTTCACTTTATTACTCTTATTAATGAATATTTTTACCTCTCTGGGGTTAATGAATTTGAGCAGGAGTCGTGGGTCACCATGGCCATGAAAGTTCAACAGAGTCTTGAAGTACTTAAAAATAGTGACTACCTAAACAGTGACATGGACACGTACACCTGTTACAATATGAGTTACATTTATAAAGTATATATAATATATATACACTATATACACTTATATATACTGTATACACTTGTATGTGTACAAGCTGTATGAGGAATGAGATCACTAACAACATGCTTTCTCCAATTTCTTTGGATGACTCTTGCTGCCCTGACATACACACTCTCCAGCTGTGAGTCCTCAGACGGAGAGGAAACAGGGGCACTGTGGCGTAAAAACAAGTTTCTGTAACCATTGCTCAATATACTTTTACATCACAAATCACAGAATTAAAGGATCAGGAACCTTTCTAAGAGTACACATTTAAGGACCACTAAAAAGGTGTGACCTCTGATAAAACCAGGAATAACACTTGCGAGATTATCTTATCTCTAAGATGTTACAGCTAGTAACCGTGGCAACGCTATTGCTCCTACGCACCTGTTGAATAGATGTGTGTACTTAACCTTTTCTGTCTTCATGCTTTTATCTGTAAGGCCACAGCAGTAAAAAAAGAACAAAGAAAAAGAAAAATAAACAAGCAGCCATTTAAAATATATTACATCACAGATTAATGCACACATCTGAGCACCCCCCACACCCAACCCTCAGTCAAAATATATGGTTTAATGATATTTTTCACTAAATTAACACATTTTCCCCGGGCAATAGTTCAATAAAACATTTTCCTGCAAAGTATATGACACGTTTTTACATTTTGGGAGAAAATGACTAGAACAATATAAAAATGAGAGCCATAACATTTGCACAGACCACATTTTAGGTCAACTTTTTTTCACCAATGTGTTAAAATGCATGTGTTCTCAATTGAAAATGATGCACAGATACCATATTGTTTAAACAAGACTTATTTGGCCACCTGAGAAGACCTGACTTTCTGCAAAAATTACATCTAGATGTGTTAAATGGGTTAGAAGGAATGTTAAGCTTAGCTCTGTAGCTGAAATGTGTTTTTAAACAGGACAGACAATGTACCGCCTTGAGGGCAGATCTTCAGTGTAAGCAGAAGAACAAATAGGAGAAAAGGTCTCACTACCTGCAGGAGTAAAAAACATCAACAGCCAGATCTGTGAGGGCTAAAGCCTTTATATCCATCCACTCATGGAACTGCAGTGATTCCACTGATAACAACCCAGACTTGTTTGTGCACCTCCTAATCTAACAGAGGTGCAGGAGGTGAACGAACGTCACCCAAGCAACACACCAACAAACTGTAGCCATGGTTTAGAAAACCTTCCAAGAGCAGATTTTATTACCCACTTAACAGAACCAACATGTCATTTCAGTTTGTACGAACAGAAACATAAATATACTGTACATTTCTCTTTTTTTCCTCAGGAGCAAGTTGAGAAGGATAACATTCATAAAGACTCAGTTACTGTACAGACCTGTCCACCCCTCCCACCCCCACAGGTTTAGCATGAACGTGTTTAAAATGGGTGTGCTCTAGACAGATGTCTTCACTCTCTGAAATATTGCCCTCTTCACAATGACTTTCAAGCTCTGACATAATATGCCATAAAAAGCTGTAAACGCAAAGTGTCGCCATATAATCTGCGTTCATTATTCTAGTGAAAGGCTGCCATGCAAATAAATAAGCAACATTACTGACACGAACGCAAACAAAATAAAACTTTTGTTTCTTTGGCAGTTTTGACATAAAGAAACTTAATTTCCCATATTATTCACACATTGTATTCCATGTTAATATGTTAAGGACATTATAAAGTAATATAAGGCCTATTACCAGTTCCCGTCTTTACACGCCCACAGTGAAATAACAGCCTTCAGTAGTGAGTCTCTCTTGTGTAAACATAAAAGCACTGAATGATGGTAAAATATTTATCACATTCATTTCCTTTCTAATACTTGGTTAAGGGTTCCCTTCTTTTAGTATTCTCTTAATCTCCCGAAGTCAACTTATGACATTTGTGTGCTTTAATGTACATGTTTCTTATTGTTTCTTCCATGAACACATGAGTAAAAGAGGCAATTAATATTACTTTGCCTTTAATGTAAATGTTTGGTTCTAATTGGTCTACCACATTTCACCCCATTCTAAAAGCAATCTGGGAGTTACACTCCTTATATTAACCGGGGCTAATGTTAACTGTTAAATGTTTCATGGCTCAGTTTTTAAATATGTACTTATTAATTTCTGAAACAACATTAAGATTCAGGGCACCAATCCTGTCAGGTAAAGAACATGATATTTGAAATTCTGCTCATTTTAAACCACTCTTCCACAAACAATGTTGCGTTTTGCCTCATCAAAACATATCACTGTCACTCTCACTGTCACTCTCACTTTTTATCTGTGGGGTATCTTTGTGCCACTGGATCTACAGACGGGATTTTCACTTTGTCTGACCAGCAAGATCAACCGACTCCCAAACTTTAACTTGGAACAGTAGGCGATGCTAAAATAGACACATGGGAACTCTGGCTGAAATGTACACCCAGTTTGTGGAGGAGTGAGCTACAATGACCAGGAACCTAAAAATGTAAAGATTTTAAGACACAGGTGTGGTTGTTCCTTCACAAGACTGATGTTGTTATTAAGGCAAGGCAGCGGATTAGTTTTACAAAAGAAGTTATGTCTGCAGCTTGTTTTGTCTGGTAAACTTATTTGTTTAGAGGTTCCAAGTGTGTTTCTTACTATTATTTAAATCATCAACAGTTTATCTGCCTGTGTTACCTGTTTACAATGAAGAATATAATAAGAAGTGAAACTGCCTTATTAATACTCAATACAATGCTTTCAGATGAAACACATCATTAACAAGACACAGCATGAATAACACTTTTGATCCTCCAATGCAGAGATCATCAAAAGCATTTACAAACTGAAAATGCATGCAAATGCACCACCAAAGCCAAACAACAATTTGTTATTTATATTCTCAATATTTTAAACCTTTTTCAGGATTTAGAACTGTAAATGAGGCAAAAATACTAACAAAATGTTATTCTTTAAAACACAACCCCTGAGGATCATAGCCATGCCTTTGCATAACACAACATTTGCCACTAAAGTTCTGTCTCTTTCTCATTATCACTGTTAAGATAGTATTCATCATCAGTTGTGGTGTCTGAACTGGATTCTTCAAAGACAGACAAAGTGGATATGTAGTTCCTGGATGGCAGGAACCCACAAGGAGACAAGCTGTCCTGCGAGGCCCTGCTACCAGCCGAGGAAGAGCTGGGTCTTGGGGACATTCGCCGAGAAAGAGGAGAGAACGGTGGGGAAGGTGGTGGAGTTGGAGATGGTTCTGTATCCCATTGGTATGGGGAGCTCTCAGGACGAACACAGCCCTTGTAGCCCGGGAGGCTGCTTGCATCACATTCAGGTGATTCACCTGGACTGCTGATGCTTGAATGTCTGTTCCTGGTCCCAAATTCATCTGAGCTGGTGAGGTCATTGACACTGCCCCGCTTTGATCCAGTTGAGATTCGGCCTGGACCTGATGGACGGCCTGAAACAATGCTGCTAACGGAGACAGAGCGCCCACGCTCCAGGCCATATTTCAGATCAGCACAGGAAGCAGACAAATGAGCCCCCATTAATCGCTGCTTCTGAGAAAACATAGAATTTGCTGTGGGAGAAACATTCTCTGTCTTATAAATGGATAAATTTTTTTGTTTTGTTGGGCTATAAAACACATCATCATAGTTCACATCCTTCAAAGCAAACTCAGAATGAAGTGCTGGAGAAGGACCAAGGGCGTTTTTTCTGGTTTGAGGCAAGGTGGCATAACGGTTGATATAATGGGGCTTTGGCCAGTTATGGTTTTGTGGTCTACCCAGGAACTGGTTTCCATTTTCATCTGCAAGTCTTCTTTGCTCATCCTCATTTGCCTTGGCCTCAAACTTGAAACCTAATGAGGGAGATTCTCTCTGATATTTTGAAGAAATAGATAATTTCAAAGTTTGGCTCTCATTTTTTCCCCTGTTGCTTTCAGAATCCTTCGAGTCTAAAGACTGCTGACTAAAGTTCTTTGTCTTTCTCCTACTTATGAAATCATCATCTGAACTTTTGACACCAAGTTTCAGTTTTAAACGATTCAGTACCTGGTCCATTTTACTGAGTCCCATCAACACTTCCTTTTTGATGTCTTGATGGGTTAAACCCTCTTTGCCTGCAGAAGCTGCTGAAGTCAGATTATTATCTTTTTTTTTTCTTGAGAAGATGTTAATCTTCGAGTTAGTCCTCTGGGTTCCTTTTGTGTCATGTATCTGCATGGCTTTTACTCCATCCTGCACAACGGCTGGCACAGTCTCGCTAACAGAAAGTGTGCCCGATGGCGAAGGCCCTTGATAAGTATTCACTTTGTCACTGTGCAATGAAAACATGCTAACAGGTTCTTCATCAGACATATTCTTAATGGTTCTCTGCTTGGGGTGTGTAGTGTTAGGGATTACGTTAGTAGTCTGACCGTCTTTGAACCTGGCATCTAGTGAGCTTCGTGACATGACAGAAGTCTCTAGTGTTGCAAATGAAGTCTGTTCAAAATTGAGCTTCATTTTAGAAGAACAACTGGGTTCTCCTGATTCTCCTTGAATCAACCTGTCATTGGGCATGGAATGAGAAGAATCCTTTTCAGGTTTAAGAGGGCTAGAAGACATGGTTGAATTGTGATAAGATGCAGACTTGGTATGCTGGCAGGAGACAGGCGGAGATGAGAAGTTCTGCAAAGCACTGTTGAGTGCTGGTCTTGCGGAGATGAGAGTGGAGTATGGGGATTTACTGAAGTGGTTCCCTGATCTCTTGCTAAAATCAGGTGGCAGAGACTGCGGTGCACTGGGGGTGTATGAGTTTTTACTCAAAAGCAAATCCTGTGATTCTACTGGGCTTAAGTCAAATGTGAACCTCAAGGTTTCAGGATTTTTATTCTCTTTCTGTATTTGGTTTCTATCCTGATTGAGAAATGGGGGTTGAGGACTTGGAGATGTATGTTCAGAGGATGTTACTGTTGGACTGGTTTCCCTCAGATATGAGTATATACTTGGGGCACAAACTCTTCTGAGTGGTCTAGATTGGGATAGAGGACTTGTCAAATTTGAAGGACTTTGATTGGACTGAGAATGTCTTGAGTTCACATAGTTCAGCCATACATGGGATGGGCTTGAATCGTCCTCAGTTTTTCGGGGTGAGAATGCAAGGCTATCTGTGAATGTTCTACTCATTGTGTGGGTTGGACTGGGTGACAGGTTCTCTGAATTCAAATTACATGTATTTAGTATTGAGCTCTGAGTACTTTGAGATATGGGCATGGATGTCAACACAGCAGAGGGACCGCCAGCATGTGTATGGATTGTTTTGGGGCTTGTGTGTGAAGAAAAAACCATTGTGCTCTTTGAGGTATTTTCTGTGTTGACCTTGTTAGAGTTCATTACATCGTAGATGCTATCAGGAGGTACGCAAGCACTGATATTTTGACTCATTTCTGTGGAATAACTGACATCTTTCTCAGTGACGGTATCAGAAATGTGATAATGGTGTGAAATTAAATTACCTATATTATTGTTTGTATTGTCTTTGTGAGAAATGCAGGTGCTTGGGAAATTAGAAGTTCTGTGGAGGCTATTAACATTAGTGTTGTACACGTTGGTATAGTCAGTAATGCTAGGCTCCACTGACACATTGTTTCCTGTATGAGAACATTTCCTTTCTGCAGCTTTTTTAGAACACTGAGGAGCATGAGGAGTCTCTGATTGGCCAGGCCCTGTTGGAGAGCTTATGTCCTGCCCTTCTTTGGAAGTGTCCCAAGAAGTTCTACTGGAAATATCAAACTCTCGCTTGCTTAAAAACATTGATTTCTTTGATGTCACAATCACTCTGTTTCCTGGGGAATCAGGGGATTTTACAGGACGGTGTCGCTCTGGAGAGGCACGGAAGGTGTATGGCATAAAACTCTCTTTGGTTGGGTTGTCTGGGGAAACCAGAGGGGATTGTGGTTGAGAAACGCTCAGTCTACTTTTGCTCAACAAAGAGAGTGAGTCGATAGTTTCAGCAAGTCGCTTCTCCATTTCAGCAGCCTCAGCATTAGCTTTCCCTGAGTTTAACCTCCTCCACGAGAGCAGCAGACTGCTGGTTGTTGGCCTGGAGGTTGGTGGGGAGAAAGATTCTCCTTTGTCCCCACAATGAAATCTCTTCCTGTATCCACCAGGTTGAGGGGAGATAGGCGACCCAGGAACCTGATGTGAGTCCAGCGGCGCAAGAATGTTCGTCCCAAATTTATTGTTATGATCAGCTGTCTGTTGGTTTGGATGGCTGGGTTTTAAAAGTGGTCTCTTTGTTTGGATGTTGGCTGTGAGATGTGAAGGTCTGGTTTCTCTTTGCCATTCAACTGAACTTCTCCTGGCACCCGCTGGTTCCCTGAGCTTACTGTTAAGCTCATCAAGCATTTGGCCACCTGGTTTCATCTGAGTAAATAGAAATGTCTGTCGACGTGCATTTCGCCTGGGAGCAGTCAGATCCCCATTATCTCCGCTCTCCTGGATATCTTGTCCAACTTCGCCGACACCTCGCTTGTGTCTCCGAAGACGTCCATTCCAGTTAGGAGCAAGAACAGAGACTATGGTGGACGTGAACATTGGTGCAGAGGGGCCGATAAGATTTGGTTCAGTCTCAAGTTTATAAGTGTGAAGAGGAGCAGGAAATGAGGGCACTGATAAGGCCCGCTTTAGTTCTCTGGGAGAGCCTGCACAGGACTGGCAGCTCGTGTTGGCCTTTGAACTGCTCTCCTCTCCAAAATGGATTAGATTACTTTGAGAGCGCGCTCCTTCCACATTCTCTCCCAGGGGGTCATTAACTCCTAATTCCTTTTCTGGTGTTTTTGCAGTTTGTGCTTGATCACTCACGACTACACTGCACTGTAATCCTGCTGTGGACCCATGGCTTGATGCAACTTGTGCAAAATTTTTAGGCTGGGAGTGAGTACCCTCTTCTTCAATGTGTAGTTCTGACACATGTCCATCTTCAATCACTTTCCCAGCTAATTGTCTGAAATTGTTGGGTGGCAAAACCTTTTCACATAACTGTTAAGAACAGAGAAAAAAGGATTTTAGTAAGCTTTGAAGAACACAAACCCTATAAATTGGGAAAAAAATAAGAACTTGTGTTTGTATCACAAAAAAAATTTGTGGAATATGTTCAGCACAGAGAATAATGGCTGTTCGTGGCATTTAAAATTAAAGCAAATTCTCCTGCCTCTTACTGTCACTGTGTTGACACTGTCGCAAAGCAAACAGACATGCTCTGAACTGCCTTGTTAAAAAAAAGGCTGCATTAAGCCTAAAATGTTTCTGAAAGAATTGCAAGTATTGCAAGGATGCCAAGTATTGAAATATTCAAGATAAAAGAAACTCAATGTCAGGGATTATCTTAATTAAATGCTCAGTTAAGCTCTTGATCATGAGAGCCTACCTCTGGGTGCTGGGCATCAGCTGGTCTCTTTATAGCCTTAGATGTCGTGTGTCTGTTACAAAAAGAGAAAAACAATTTGTCTTAGGAAAAAATACATCTTTGATTGTAAAAACAATATATTCCATTAGAATAAACAGTATTTACCCTACATACGCTACACTTGATTAAAGCTAACAGTGGGAAATAATTGCTGAAATATTTTGAGTTACCTAGAGGTAAAAAGGGTTGTTTTGAGAGTTCTCCTTGATACATGGCTGCATTTAGTAGGCCAGCCGTTTACTTAAAAGTTTGAATTGACCTTCTTTAAGTAGAGGTTTTGGGACTAACAAATATGTAGACAAACATAGTTGCCTATGTTATTTGCACAGTATAGTATAGGACATAGCCTTTAATTTATGAAACATTAGAACTATATGCAAATAAGTCTGCAGTGTTTTCATTTGCACGCTGGAAAGCACTTATTACATAAACTGACTCCTCAGTTGCCAAATCACCTTAATTTGCATTTTCAGCCTCAGGCAAAAGAACAGGGAGAGGAGGCTAAAAAACATAGCGTCTTTACTGCTCACATTTTCACACGGCACGCACTGGGCACGCCACCCATGTTTTCGGACTCCAAACTATACCCACAACGTGGCCAAACAGGACAAGCAACATTCCATCTCCCAAACTAAGTATTTTTGAGGTAGACAATCCACACGCCTGACTGAAAAGGAGGGGGCAAAACTTAAATATTTTTCTGTTAAGTCTCCCGTGTGGTTTCTCACACATATGTGTGTACACCTGCATGCCACGCTAGCTGCTGTGGATACCAATGAGGAGGCCTGGTTGGTCTTCATGATAAGCATTCAAAACAAACGTCAAATAGGTCAGGAACGTTTGTTAACATGTATGACTCCTTGTTCAAGTTTTGTATTTTGTTTTCATGGGTTTAAACATGTTAGAAAATGTTGACACACCCTCAGCGAACATAAAAGGAGCATATGTCTGGAAACAAGTGCAAATACAGCATTTGTGCTTCAGACTCACATGCACACACCCATCAGTGTATGACTATATATGGTCTAGTTCACAAGGTTTTCATACCAGCGCATACAATAAAGGCTTTAAAGGTCATCTCAGACCGCAACAAGTGATTGATGACTGACACATGATCATAAAGTTTGTGACAAAATGCGTGAGTAGTATTTAATAGCTGAAAGCATGAATAATATTTAGTCTCATACCATTTGCTAAGAGGGAGAGGTCAACCAGCAAGGTAAAAGTTAAACTGGGTGTGGTGTCAAGTTATTCATTATTTATCCTTACTGGACATGTAACATCCCATGAAAAGTACTTGCCGCCTTTCTTGACTTCTTCTATTTTTATCACACCGCAAGATTTCTGATGCAGCAACGGATCCTCACACCATCACACTGCCACCACCATGTCTGACTGAAGGAACCCTGCTCTTGTTGTGATATGATCTGTTAGCTTATTGCCAGATGTAACAGTACCCGTCTTTCAGTTCCACTACACAGCAGTTATTTGCACCTGCAACTCTTCCATTCATCCAACTTTTTGCCAGTTTCTTTCTATTGCAGAAATAATGACTTCTAAACTTATCTGAGATTAGTGGAGTCTAAAGTTCCTTAGATGTCAATCTAAGACATTGTTTCCCTCAGTTGTTGCTGCAATGCTCGTGGAGGGATTGGTAGGCTGGCCACTACTGGGAAAATTCCAGTTTCAAGTTTCTCAATACGGGAATATTTGCTTTAAATATAGTTCAGGGCCTTTAAAATGGCTTTGTATCCACTGACCATTTCCACTTATCACTTAGTGACTTTCCTTATACCATAGTGCATATATCTTTAAACCCATATCACAATACTAGAGAGGCTCCATTAACAATGAAAAAGTCAAATGAAAAGGTGAAAAAAAAAGAAAAAAAAATCAAAGCACATCAGACTCACAGTTCATATCCGCTCAGATACGTTTCAGCATCACTGTCAGTACTATTCTTTTCAATTCTTTTAGAGGGAAACTGCACAGAGAGGATGGAGGTGAACCGTAGCTGGTCAGGAGTTTTCCTCTGGTCTTCGACAGTGCTGGCCCAGTCACTCTTACATTTCACTAATATTTTCCGTCTGATGTGCAGGTCTGAAAAGGGACATGGATGAGAAATCAGATATCTGAGTTCACTCTAAAATTTTATCAAATATAAATTCAGTTAAAGTGGTTTTTGGATAAGGAATGCTTTTAATATGTTAAAATGCCAATATTGCAGAGTGTTAAGATAATCTAGTAGCTGTCACTACAGATGCATATACAGATGGGCTTTGGCAGTAGGGGCTGAACCTACAACTTTGTGGTCATTGGGCTCACAGGCAAGTGTTTTACAAAGTAGGCTACTATCACATATAAGCTAAGCAGATACATGTGGATTCACACTGGTTTTAAATCATAAATAAAATGACAGTGTTGTAGAAATCCTGACCCCTGTTTTCATTCACCACCATTGTACACCCCTGGTGTAGTTTTGCTACATATCAGAACATTTTTGATGACTTTATTCACTTCTAAATTACTGAGTCTTTCAGAAATATTGAAACAAATAAAATTTCACTTTAAGCTGGTTTTGGAATAAGTATGCTTACTCTTGGTGGTCTGGGGGTTTTCAGTTGATACTCCAGTCACACTCTGGTCATCTCTGTTCCTAGAAAGATAATTAAATCCAAAAGAAAAGTTGCATTAATCACACATATCCAGGGTAAGGACGGTTCCTCCAAACAAACATACAAGCCCCACATATGGAGCTTGGCAAGACTAGGCTGCTTGTCAACTCTAGGGTTCACTCCCTTCTCTGCACAGCAGGAAGCAGCAACACCCACAACTGTGGTCTAGAACAGGATAAAAACATTCTGATTCAGGATAATCACTTTGCACAGGAAAATACAGCGTCATACACATGACACTACTTCCTCAAGTGTTTACATCTGTTATGAATCTGAGACACGTTTATGTTGCATCCATGCAGTAAATTCTGATTGAATGACATGCATGAGGGTGTAACTCATTACATAATGATTAAGATACCCCCCCAATAACAACTCATCTTATTTTAAACCATTACAAATCCATCACTATGGAAGAACATACTATTTTATTCCAACAGACATGAAATCAATACAAAACTAAAGTCCAACTAGACATGGTTTAGATCCTACAAGAGCAGAGCATGTGGCAAAATCACAATAACAATAAACTTGACACACTCTCAGCTTTGATGCAGGTTCAATATCCCATAGGCCTACTTAATCCCACCACTGATCATGCGCCATTTAATGTTTTGTACAAAGAGCAGTTGGTGGGTATTGCACAATAGAGGTGTTGCCAGTCTACAGTCAAAATCACATCAGAGCTTCAACCGATTTTACGCCTGGTTACTGTCCCTAATGTTTGCTTTAGTGTTGGAAGCACGTTTTGGTCACATATTTTAATACCATTTATAAGAAACAGAGTTTCTTTGGGATCAGTGCTCTTGGTTGTAGCTTTAGGCTCTTGTATTTGAAGGACATGCTTGCTGGTTAATGGTTTTGCTGCACGTTTCACCACCCACGTTTCACAAGCAGGATTTATAACAGAGTGAAACACTCCTGTACTTCCACACAGACATGCTTCAAAGCTCTACAAATTATAGTACCTATTAATGCATGCATAAAACCGGAGATAAGGGATGTGTGGTTATATATAGTACCAAAACCTTTTATGGAACTCTTTTTGGTGCTCCATGGAACATTTTGTGTATAACCATTTACAGATTTTGCTCGCTCAGAAAGCCTTTAAAAACAACATACAGATGAGTTGTCATGGTCCTGCCTATAACATGAGAAACCTTTAAGCACCCCCTTTGAAGAGTGCAGTTAGTAACCAGATTTTATATTTAACATTTAAAATAGTTTTCGTTCTTAAGAATGTTATTAAGCAAAGAAACCTCAAGTACAGTTTTGTCAATGTTCCTTTATTTCTTAATTTCACCTTAAGTTTAGATTTTGTTTCTGATCAAAGTGATGATAAAAACAAAAAGCGTAAACATTGTCTTAAGCTGAGAGGAGTTGGATATACTAAGTAAGGAATCTCAAGTTCAGTCATTTAACTTTTTTTCTGAACTCAACTGTTAAACTTTTGGTTTTACGTCTATTTAGACCCAAATATTGTTCAAAACAGAACAGTAAACAACTTAGTAGGTTGAGATGATAGATTAAATAAGTTTCTCTGCAGTTGTACAGTCCATTTTAAGACCTGAATCTTTTCTTAAAAGTTGTTTGTTTCTGCAAGGCTACACGAGTTTCGACCAGCATTACTGTTTTGTTTAAAAGTAGTTTCAGCTGCACTACTCGACTCACCACAGGTCTTGTAACTGTAAATCACTCCAAGTATCCAAGATATTTGCTGTAGTAAAGTTGTATTCTTCTCCTTATTTTAACTCTCCGTTCCACCTTAAATAGTTCAGCAGCTGCATTCGGAAGCGGCAGGATTTAAGGTGGAGCGGAAAATTCCTGGAAAAGTTGAGCTTTCAATGTAGGCAAAGCTACACATAAGTCCGATATGAATGTCACTCACCCTGCTTCTAGTTTCTGCGTGAAATACGTTTCCAACCCACGCTGAGTCCTTTCTACACTCTCCACGCTTCTGTTCGCTCCTCTCGGACGAGTCAAATCCACGTTCAAGTCATGTGTTGACATTCTAGACTTGACAGGCGCTGCTCATCTCGTTCTGTAACCTTCTGTTCGCCCTCCTCTTCCTCCTCCTCCTCCCGTGATTATGTCTTACCCTTCATCATGATCCTAAAATTCCTCTAGATTTTAAACGCAGTGGAGCATTAAGGCCATGCCAACTGTGGCCATGCCCACCCAAACAGCCCCGAGAGCGGACACAGGTTTCAGCAGCACTCTTTACAGTACCACCACACTTAAGACACAACCATATGGGGCGCCGTTTGCACTGCGAAACCAAACCCCTTAATTTTACCCCTTAATATAACCTTAATTTTTACCTTAATTTCCAAGAAAGTGAGGAAAATTAAGTGGGAAAGTGCACAGTCTCCTGAAGAAAATGCCGTATGTTTAGTATTAACGGGTTTCACACTCATACCTTAAATAATATTAAAGGTAAAATTAAGGGAAAGGTTTACAAGTGTACAAATTAATGGCCACTTAATTCAAATTAAGGTGTTTGGCATATTTTCAGGGATAAATTAAGGTAGAATTAAGCATATTTTAAGTACATTGTGTTTCATAGTGTTTGTAAAAACAGCTTCACAAATTGAGAGGTGTCATTTTTTCAAAATTTAGCACAATGTTCACACAGTTTTTACACATTTAGAGCTAAATGTGTTTAAAAAACAGTGTTAGGCTTTGGTCCATTTTCTCGCTGCCTAATTGTTTAGTGTTAAATGATAAATCTAAATGTTAAATGTTAAATCTAAATTTTAAATGATAAATCTAAATGTTAAATGTTAAATCTAAATGTTAAATGTTAAATCTAAATGTTAAATCTAAATGTTAAATCTAAATCTAAATGTTAAAGCTAAATCTAAATGTTAAATCTAAATGTTAAATCTTAAAGCTAAATGTTAAATCTAAATCTAAATGTTAAATCTAAATGTTAACTCCTATATCTAAATGATCAATTTAAATCTAAATATTAAATGTTAAATCTAAATGTTAAATCTAAATCTAAATGTTAAATCTAAATCTAAATCTAAAATCTTATATCTCAATGTTAAAAAAATATCTAAATGTTAAATCTAAATCCTAAATATTATATCTCAATGTTAAATCTAAATGTTAAATCTAAATCTAAATCTAAATGTTGCTTTTACAAACACGTGATATATGCTAATTGGCCACGCCCCGTGATTACAATTGGCTGGTACTTAGCAGGGGTGTGTGTGTGTGTGTGTGTGTGTGTGTGTGTGTGTGTGTGTGTGTGTATACAAGCTACTTACACAGGATTTCTATAGACTTTTCTACATTTCTCTATATTTAAATGGTTAATGATCAACAAAATAATTCAGAGAAATTAAGAATTGTTCACAGTGTTGGTGAATTCTGCAGTGTGAGTAAAATGGCTATATTTGTGCTGTAGACTCATGTTTACCCGCACCACCAATGTAAAGAAATCGGTCATTTACGTTGCAGTGGACTATTTCATATGTGACTGTGTTCTTATCTCTGTCAGTGCAGTTCTACACAAGAGCAATAGAGGGAGCCATTCAGTTCTTCCACATTTACAACACAAGTGCGTGTCTAGCAGCCTGGCTTTGTCATGTTTACCCACATCCCTGGCTAAATTTCTTATAAGATAAGAGATTTCAAACAGTGCTCCTCTTGTTGTCTGTGTTTGAACAAGTCATTTTCTGAGTCATTTTTCTAGAAGTGGGTTCAGTTTATTAATTTATTGATTTAGCTCAGCTAAGGTTTTAGAAAGCAGAATAATGACTGACACACACTGATGTAACAGAGGCTACTCAGCATTACATCACTGATTTCCATGAGATGCGCATTGTAGCTCCCTTGACTGGCCTGATTCACCTCATATCCTGATCTATTCATTATTAATCCATTATTAATTCATGTGTCCAGTATGTTTGTCCAGCACCATAAAATCTCTATAATGCTTAATAAGATGAACAAGTATACTGCGTTCTTCTAGTTGTTATGGAGACACAATTGCATTTAAACCTTCTTGTGGAGAAGAACAAATGTGTTCTAATAGTGATTTTAAGGATGTCTAAGAGTTTAATGATTCCATTAACTACCATCACTGTAACCTCAGTACCATGGAGCAAGAATTCTGCTGCATTCCACAATAGAGTGTGGGCTCTATGCACACACACACATACACACACACATACCAGCATAACACATAGGTACTATGTCCTAAAACAGTGTAGTATATTGAGCTATT
>JBBKCR010091866.1:0-24468 GCA_037577295.1 Ladigesia roloffi | reverse complement strand
ATCTGCAATCTTCTTATCGTCAATTATGATTCATTTCTATTATATCAATGTGACACTTTTACTATCATAAAATCATTCAATCATAGATATGGCATTTATATCTCTGTGAATTGACTCTCTCTGAATTAAAGAGTCCTTATCTCTGAATACAGGATAGAGACATCAGCAATCATATAGTGTGTATTTGTTCCCTCACTTTTAAAGTTCGATGTGTGCTTACATTTGAGGAAGCAATATTAAATGATACTGGTACATCCTACAACTGCTTTTACATTTGAGTCTTCATAATGTAGCTGTAACAAAACTGCCAGAAAGAAAACAATGCTTTAAAATATGACAACATGGTTAGTATGATTTACAGATCAACTGTTGATTGTAAACAGTGGAATGACTGAATGGTTTTGGAGCAGGGAGATCTCCAAAATTTAGTAGCAGACACTCTGTATTACTCCAAGTTTATTTGTCAAATGTTCTTGTACAGATAACTACTTAGCTATCATTAGCTTAGTTTAAGTTAGTTATGAGCCAGCAGTTCTGCAGGGAGATTTATAATGTTGCATGAGATTTAAATTTGAGTGGAATTTCCTGTGTGTATATCAAAGGACAAGTACTGTGGTCTTCACCATGTGCTTGTCCAGTCTCAGAATTTTTTGCTGCATTTTTGTGCCATGGGAAGTTTACATGTGTTTGCAGTTGACTTCCAGGAAGTTGTGTAACAGGAAATGATCTACATTTGTATGGCTAGGCAGTGGTGCTTGGTTGTCCTTTGCATGGACACTTGACCCTCTCATAAACTAGCCGACATAGTCTTCAAATATTTATTGTTGTGTCTACCTTTTTCTATGACCCAGAATTTCCTATTTCTTTGCACTATAGTGTCCTCACCTGAACCTGATAACCATCCAAATGATCAAACTTTAGTTTATGTAATGAAAGACGCCTAATGTACTCTAAAGCTCCATTCTAGTTCTATGAGGACTTGTTCAGGCAGGCAGATGAAGTCCAATGTGGAGGAGGACAGCTAATCCAAACAAAATGCACATTCAAACCACATACTTTAATGTTTTTAAGTCTAATTCAGATCAGATTTCTGGACATGAAATGTTTATATTTCATCATTTGGAGCAGCTGCCATTGACGACAGAATCTACCCCATGATAGTCAGTGCAGCACATCCCATATTAAAACTGAAACATGGAGAGCTGAAGCTTTCAGCACCTTTAGATAACATTTTATTTTGTGGTTTTGTAGGACATTACACTTCGCAATCTAAGCTCAAGAATGCGACTTGGTTGCCCCACCCCAGTCAGTATTCTCGAGTGCATTGTTTGCAACCAGTGTGGATATGAGGTTCTCTATATTATACTCCATTATGCCATCTTATAATATGCCATGGTTTTATGTATGACTATTCTAGAAACTTAAACCAAACTCTAGTGTCAGCCAGACAAAGTTGTAATGCAAACAGTTTATAAAATTATTAAGATTGTGTTGATCATAGAACAGTCTATTGATGCTATTTAAGCAAAATAAAAAAAGTAACTTTTCTGCAGCAGATAAAACATGTTTGTGGCTTTTATTTGTAAGTTCATGCATTTGAAGTATTTTGGACTGTTTTGCTATGGTGCATTTACCATAACATTTTAATTTTCTATAAACAGCAAATGACATTTTCCAATTCTGTCAAAATATTTAAAGAAAAACAAAAAAAGAATAGCAAAGTTTATTCCATGATGAATCACAGCAACCATGTGGGCACTAGGCCATCTTATCACATGCCCCTCCCTTTAAAGTCTTCCTTCCAAAGAACACGGCGATGTAAATGTTTAAGCTTGGGAATGAGATGATTATGGAGTGGTGAAGTTTCTGTCTTCTGATTTACGGTCTCATGGAGTTGGACAAGAGTAATCAATTCGTCATCAGCAGCCGAGAACCAGTTAATTAAGACCTTATCAGGGTGATATAGGGAAATTTCTGGCAATGTTGCCCTGCAAAGTTTGCAGGGTCACTGGCAGGGCATGAGACGGCTGGTTGGGGTAAGTGTACTCAGAGATCTACCACAAGGAGGCAGTTCATGTGGGAAAGAGGAAGTAACAGTGAATCCCTGAACTGAGGAACGAAAAATTAATCACAGGCACTCCTTGTTCTGATTGGGTCTCTGTACACCTTTATCTACATTATCCCTTTTTCCTCATATCCTGTTTCCTATGCATGCAATGTTTTGTTCCCTCTGAAACTCTGGATTATTAATTACCCATATATGCTTTGCCAAAGCATTGTTTCCATGCAGTCCTGACTTCAGAGAAAAACTCCCTTTATAGGAATAAAAATAAATCCATGCTATAGTTTCTGAGTTCGAATGTTTGTCGTAATGGGGCACATTAAGCATGCAGGAATTTACAAGCATCCAGTGGATTTTCTCTCTGTGGTGAAGTCTTCCTATGATCTTGCCCAAAAACTGCAGAAATATTCTTCAAATATATTAAAGCCTCTCCATTACCAATGCAATAAAATAAATGCTTGTAATGTTTGTCCAGATGCTTTCACAGGCCTCTCAGTGCAGTTTGTCACGTTCACATCAGTGGCTCCTCAAGTTCAGTCCTGTGTGTAGCAATGCTGCCTTTGATTACATTAGAAGGTTCTTCACATTTTTGAGGTAACAGAGTTCGATGTAGTATGTAAACACTGTTAAAACTCAAATACCTTTCCTGGAAAAGTAACAGCAAAAACAGTGCCTTGAGTGGTCCTCAAAGAAAACAATAAAACACAAATCATGTAGAATGTGTGCCCGTTACACATAATGTGCTTTGCATTCCTCCATTATCTGCATCGCACCTGCAGGATAAAATTATTCAAAGCAAGCTGAGGATAATTAAATGCACTTACATTTATTCCCTAAATGTCTACACAAAAAAGCTGTTTCCCTTTTTTAACGGTCTTTGCCCTACTTATGTGATTTATCAATGTTGTTGTCACATTAGTCTTATAAGCTGTTTATAAGAAAAGAAGGTTGGAAATGTATCATCTGTAAAAAAACTATAATGATTTCATCACACATGACTTTATTAAATATGACACGAACATAAATATTCTACAGTCATTTTCATGGTAACTTTGATGAAATATAATCATAATAAACCATTAATGCTCTTAATTCTGTTATGTATGTTTGCACATACACTCAGAAACTTAGAGTCTTAGTGCATCCAACATTTACTTACAATGATAGAAAGCGTTTTGGTACACGTTTATTTTTCTCTGCCCAACATGGCAAACACCCCAGTTACCATGGGGGCAGATTATAGGTTGGAGTTAAAAGGCCTAAAGCCTCTGAATGGATCATTCATTGTATGTGAGGCATGATAGAGCTAATCAAGAGATCAAATTCAAAAATGCTTGAAGGCTGAAACTTTTGCTGTAACTGTACAGCATGGCAGTGGCGCAGAACCGGTTCGGTAGCAGGTAGTGCCAAGGGACTAGTGTGTCCTTATTGCTTCAGCAATGTGGACACAAAACCTGTATTGTTGTTGAAATCTGGCAAAGCCCCACAGGGTGTACTTGGTCTTCTGAAATGTTATTTACACTCAGCCACACGTTGAAAGGCTTGCATTCTTAACATAAATAATAAAACTACCCAGTCAAATAGAAAACATGGTTATAAAAAAGAGGGTAAATTCCAGGTGCACCATTGGGTAACACCTGAGTAAGATGCAGGCTGAGTGTAAATTCATTTCTTGTTTAATCATACGCAAGTTTCAGTTGACAAGGTAGTCATAGTATCACTCAGTTATTACCAATGAGGGTTTTTGCCATTTGGTAGTTTACATAGGAACTATAACATTGTGTATGTGGACCAGTGACACAAATATGTGCTCATTTGTGTTGTGGGTGGTGCATTCAGACGCAAATCTGCCCATCTATGTACAGTCTAACACTTCTAGGAAAAGGAGTTGGTCTCTTAACGACCTGTGTGGGCATGTGTATTGCCAGGAATGAGTGTGATTGTTTGGTCAGTGACACATCACCTCAGACACTCATGTACACAAAAAAATCACATCCCACCTGAGTTCAATTGGATTAAAATCTGGGGAATTCAGAAGCCTAGCCATGTTTCTTCAATTCCCTCAACATATTATACCACTTAAAGAAGTCACTGCCTTTAGGGAATATCTTTGCCATGAAGGGGTGTAGAATAGTTGTTCTGCAACAATGCTTTGGTAGGTGATTTATGAAAAATCCACCTAAATCACAGGACTCAAGGTTTTTTTTACATTTGTCATTTGTTCCCAGGTAATTGCACAATCCACATAATATAAAAGAAAACATTATACATCAGACCATGCCAGCATCTTCCACTGTTCCGTGGTCCAGTTCTGATGCTAATTTTAGGCACTTTCTTTGGAAGACAGGGTTCAGCATTGACCAGTCTGTGGCTATGCAGCTCCCCACCAATAAATCCAACATTATCTTGCTACTTTCAGCCCATGTTAATTGTTTGTCAGTTTTGCATGATAAAAAGCTGTTGAACAACATTATAATTACAAAAAGAGATAAAAACATGTATGTTTTGAGCCTTGTTTTCATTAACAATGGGGAGGCTGGTGACCTAGTGGTTAGGGAGTTGCCCCTGCATTTTGAAGGTTTGAATGCCAACCCTGCTGGTGTCCTCAGTGAGGTACTCTTGAGCAAGGTGCCATCCCCACACCGTGCTTCCCCTCATTGGTGGCTGCCCACTGCTTCGTTTGTTGAATGGGTTAAACACAGAGAAAGAATTGCACACTGTGTGCTGTGCTGTGGTTTGTTCACGCGTGACCATTAGGGGCCTCTTTACTTTGACAACATTGTGCTACAATGTCATTAACCAGCAGGCTGGCAAGCCATCCAACACTGGCATTTTTAGAAGCACAGCTCTCATGTCTCTCAGTGTGATGTATGTTTCGTGTTTAAAAAGGGACATATTATACACAACTCACTTATTGCATCCTTTTGTATTTCCATTTGGGTCTCTACTGCTCCTATAAATACTCCAAGCCTGAAAAAAACCCACTCACCCATTTTCTTTGAATCAGTTGAAAGATTTCAGGAATCATACATTTCTACAAGCCATTTGGTCGGACACCCTATTGTGATGTCAAAAAAAAAGACATTTGCATAGAACCACCACTCACCTGTAAAGCCCCCACCCACTAGATTAGTTGAAATCAATAATTTTTGTCTGCTGGTTTTATGAGCATGCATGAGACGCCGAGCACTATGGCTACAGACAAAGGTAAGTCGTCTCATGAAGTGTTGGTTATCTCGCTATGGGTCCAACTTGGGGTCGAACAAACAGGGCTGGATAGCACCTCTGTGTTAAACATGCAGCTTAACATGGGATTAAGCAACAGATCTATCATTTAGTGCAAAGAACTTTATGTAAATATTTTGTGTAGCCCATAGACTTATTATTATTTTTTGCATAATATTTCCCCATTAACTTTTGACATTTACATTTACAGCATTTAGCAAACATACTTTTGACACATGTCATAGCTGCTGTATTTCATATTTTGATAGTCTTACAAAAAAGTTTTTAGTATTTGGTTAACACCTGCTTTCTCTTTGGCAAATATAACTTAGCTGTGAAAATAAACGAGTACTAGAAAACAGGAGCTCTCACAGGGACTGGTAAAGAAACATACAGTCCACTCTTCAGATTATGTAGTATTCTATGTAAATTCATTTGGAGGGATGAAGTATTGTGGATTCAGGGAGATAAACAGGATGCTGCTATTTTCAAAATCCTTCAGAAAGGAATGTGATAGTCATGGGTAATGAGACATCAGATGTATTTTTACACATTAAATAAATGTATTACTACATCACATATAACACATATGAAAATGAGTATGGATACTGTTTATATTTACAGCTAAATGTTATAAACAATCCATTCTTTGGAGCGATGCCACATTTAATTCTCTAAAAAGCCCACCTTGGGCATGAAGAAGTCTTAAAAAGTATACCACACTCACCTTTAGATACCTTTAGATATGTGTAGAAATAACCTTTAGATCTATTCTTGAAAAATTCAAGAGTGTATCTAAAGTTTATTTATACAATTAGAAGGTTCTTCACCCTTGCAAACCTCAAACAAACAGTGGACGTTCTTTAGCGAGACATAGCTGTCACATCACCTCACCTTTTGTGGTACCATTTGTTTTTTATTGTAGAATGATATATCATATTCTGCAGCACATATACTCAAATTGGAGCGATGCAGAGAAGATTCACATGGCTCCTGTGCAAGGATGATTAGGAAGCTGCCCCTGTGATCAGAAGGCCATGGGTTCAGATCACAGGGCTGCTAGTGGCACCACTGATGTACCCTTGAGAAAGGTACAGTCCCCACACACTTCTCCCCGAGTGGCCCTTCCCCATTGGTGGCAGTAGGAAAATGACTGTAGACTGTAAACAAAGAAGTTCACACTGTGTGCTGTGGTGTGTTCACACTTGGCTTTAAGCGGCCACTTTACTTTATTCAATTCCTGGACACCTGTTCTTCCTTCACTCACTTTAATCTTACCATCTGTACACAAGCAAGAATAAATATACACACACTAATGCAAACATTGTCTACTATGCACCCTATTTATTTTACAAATGTTTAAAATGTTAAATATCCAGAACCAGTATTTCAATATTAAAATTTTGTTCTACTTGAGGTCATTTTTATAAATGTATTTTTTGCTGTGCAAACTTGAGAGGGCTTTGCATCCAATAATTTAATTACTGTTCATGATGTGCCATTGTTATTTGTACATGACAATGAACTTGAAACTTGAAACTTGGCTCAATGTTTGGGCTCAATATTTAATTGCATCCGTGAAAAAAAATCTATCCAGACTCCCTTGAGTGTGTAATATGCTTGGATTGTTTTTAAGCGACTAGAACCACACCACTGTGCTTTGTCAGCATCTTCGAAAGTAGCCTTGATTAAGTCTTTTCCGGAGTTGGGCCCTGTGGCTCCATATGGTGAGCCTTCTCTCACCACCCCAGGCTGAGAGACCTCTGGAATGCACTGGCTATGCCAGCATGTCATCAGTTTTCATATCGCTTTTGCTGATAAAGGAAACTCTTGCTGTACAGCCCACCGTTGTTGTCAGCTGTGGCACTGTAACTGTGCTAAAGGGGAGTCGCTCTGGGAGTTCAACGTTACATGCCTTTTTTCTTCTCTTTCTGAGTCAACTTCCTGGTCTAGAGATTTCTAAGAGATGAATGTTCTGTCTGTATATGACATTGAATTGCATATTGCCCTGGGACAGGCTTGAGTGGGTGTAGAGATCCTTTTAGATGTGGTGTGAGAAAGAGCTAAACAAAGAGAATGATTTAAGTGTGAGAACTGGACTATGTGAGACTATATCTGGCATCTCCTCTGACAAGGATTAGCATAATGGACACGGCATCTCTGGAATGTTAAGTTATTGGAAGTTAGCTTACAACCAAATACTAATTTCTTTGATAACTTCTCAAACATCAAATGAATTATGGTCTCCTACGCCATCTGAAAGGCCATTGGGAAATACAGATCGGTCATATAGTAGGAAGGAAGTGTAATATGGAATTCATTTAATCAGGGGCCTGAACACTAAAACTAATAGTGGTATGTCTTAGCTGTGTGTCTGTCTTTTTTCTTGAAGTTGTCCAGCTGAGAACATTTTCAGGGGTTGAGCCAGTGGCCAGATCAGAAAAACAAACCTCTCTCTGGAGAGTAAAGAACAGAGCTGTCCACCAGTATGGACAGTATCGAGCACAACAACTGAAGCTATGGTTTCACAGTCGAAGCTTTGATCTAGCTCCATAAATACATACAGGCTCAGATGGCTCTCCACAACAATATGAGCTAATGGGTCTGTCACCATCTGGCATTAACAAGGAATCCGGTTACATACTACTCTGGTGACGCTTCAGTAAAGCTGGGTTTGTGATAATAAAACAGTTCTGACAGCTCGGTACACACAGCATGTATTGTAGTGTGACTTTTTAACTTTGTTAACATCACTGATGGTGGTTTTTGGTGCAGTTGTTAAAGGCAACACAGAGACACAGAGGAAGGGGGTATGGAAGCAGGAACATCACAGCTGTCAACAAGATTTGGAACAACTGCACACCCCAGGAGAGCGCTGAGCGCTAACCTTTAGACTGCAGATCACACACAGCATTTCAGTTTTCCCAGAAATAGAATGTTTCTGTTTTTACAGCATTTCATGATTTTCCCGCACCCAGTAAGTTTTTTTTAATTGAAATTTAAAGCAAATTGCATTTCCTTCTCTTCATCCTGTCTTAGCTTCTCTTTCTCTTTTTTCTTTTTACTGTATCTTTTTTTCTATATGTTTCATTTCATGCCTTTCTTTCTTTTTCTCTTTCTCCTCTTCCTCCTCTTTCTTTGTGTTCTTTCCTCACTTTCTTTCTTTCTTTCTTTCTTTTTTTCTTTCTTTTTTCTTAGTCTCACCAGAGCGAAACCATAATTTTCCTGGTAAACCTGTGGCTGTTTAGTTCAGCAAAAAAAACAATCAAACCCTTAGTAATTCCACAAGTGTCAGCAGCAAACTCACATACTTTTACAATGAATTACAGTGTTCTCCCAAAGCAGACTCGTGAGAACCTGGGCGGTTCAACAAATAATTCAGCTTATTTCATTTGTAAGCACAAACCTTCTCTGGATGCCACTAGTTTTGTCAAGCACTTGTATGTACTTGTCATAATGTAGACACTTTTACCATGGAAAACCGTTCTCCAAGTTTTAAGGGCAGTTAATTGGACAGTTTAAATTTATTGTGAATTTGAGACTAGTAACATGCTTTAGTTCTGTGCATTATGAAATATGGTATTAGGGAGGGTCTCTCAGCAATCTAACCATTATCATATAGATATAGGGGCCAGTAGTTTGAGGACAAAATTAAGTATTTGCCCACAACATGCATGGTGACATAAAAAAAAAGACAAGATGTTTTTTATTGTACAATTAATTGTGCTTAACTTGACATGAGGTAACAAAGTGAAGTTCCCTTTTGACTTGAGGTCAACTGCAAATAAAAATTGATTTAATTAACAATGATTCAGCACCTGAGCCCCAACAAACAGGGAAGATTTAATACACTTTGATAAAACTACAATCACTGTAGATCTCCTGGCAGTTGCTCAAAACCATTTGTAATATGGTCTATGTGACCAGGAACAGGTCGTATAACAAGCCTTTTTGGATTAAACAATCTAGGGATTCAGACATTAAGAGCTTACCCCAAGCACTTAACCACACAAGACAGCATACCGTCTATAAACACATGTGGATTTGTTTGTATTGGAGAGGTCATTGGTTTCCTTATTTGAGCTATGTGCTTGTGATCCATCCTTTAAATCACCCCTGAGTGGTGGGCTTGATTATTGCCTTAAAATGACTCATGTCTCACTTGCAGTTGCATAGGTCAAAACACGAATAAAAGCTATTCCTTGGGCCCACATTCTACATATTAATAAGAATGAACTTATTAATGCAATAGTTGAGCAAATATAATGCCTACGTCTATGAACTAAGAGTGAATAGGACAAAAAGAACATGTGCTCATTACTGTTTGGTGAGTTACTGTGGACATAAATGGACCCAGGACCGTTTGCTCTGGTTGGGTTGCATTACATCTGTCAGACAGACCACAAGACAGATGCATGGCAAACATCTGCCACCACTTAGAGGAAAAGAAGTGGAACAAAAAAGAAACAAGCAAAAGGCCACTTGAAATGAGAAGCTAGGAAAGAGTTTGACCTGATTTGATTAGTTGATTCTGCATGTGGGGTTTCTAGTCTCTCTTCTTTAATACATGAGAAATTGTCCTCACCCCACACAGCTCACATGAGCATGTGAATCCAGAATGACAGACAACATATCATTACACAATATGTTTCTAGTTTTTTTGTTGTCAGTTGCTCTGAGGATGATGAGGTTTATCCATTTCAGTCAGACATTTTAAAGACACAGCAGAAAAGACATGACCACCCAGAAACTTCATTTCCAAAAATGTCTAAGGATGGTTCATGATGTGAACAGTGAGGCCTCTGGAGAGCAGTAGAAAAAATGACTTCCAGGACATAAAAATAAAGTCTTTAGAAAGACTTTCCCTGTCTTAGAGGTATGAAGCTGCAAGAGAGTTTTCCATCAGTTATGTGTAATTTAGGCAAATAACACAAAACGGAATGGGAGAAAACAAAGGAGGCATGTATAAGCACAAGGTGCAGAAGAAGTCTACAAATAAACAACACTGATGAGACAAAAAATGGCTCAAGGATGCAAAAAAGTTGAGCAACACACAAATTATACACCAAGGGAACCACACTAGACAAGGCAGAGGGAAATAGGACAGTACTGGACAAGATTTACACACACTTATTCAGGATGGGATGTTATAGAATGCTGCTGTAATGTTAAATGAGACATATTTCACACATGATTTTGTATCTAATTATTAATCATTTGCTTGGTATGAGACAGAAATGATCATTCTAAAATAGTGTTTTGTTTTAATAATTCAGTGATAATTCTGAAAAAGTGTTCGTTGTGACATTAGACCTTTCAAAAAGCTTTGGTAACTTCTGTTTAAGTTTGAGTTTGAGTTAAGTTTTGAAGTTTAAACTGATTCCACAAAATCTAGAAAGCACACTTGAGCAGTAATGCTGAATGCCGTGTAAACAGAAGTCTTTTCAGTAATCTTCCTCAGATATATCCTTCTCTTTCAAAAGGTGGGTCTCAAACCACCATGCTGGATTCTTTCATGTCTCCAGTGAACCCAAGCAAGAACACATCGTCTCTGAATGGCGTGCTGTAACATGCCTGTCAGGGACAGCAGGGGTAAAACTACATGTTGCTTTAGCAGATTCTCACTTAGTCATTCAGAATCATTACAAAAGAATTTCCCCTGTGAAAATATTTCCCACCGAACTCTACTGTCTAGAGATCAATTCATCCCAAAAATCCAAGGTGTGGTAAATGAAGTCATGTTCCCCTTCCAAAGCAATTATCCTAGACTGCATGCTGCCTGGGACTACTTTTTCATATTTCAAATGTTCTGTTAATTTTTTTAATATACAAGGCACTGCGGGTGTTTATTGCAAGCTGTTTGTATGTATTCTGTCTAGGTGTCCTGCTTTGGGGGGACCAAGAGCAAGGGCTGCTCAGTATACATGAAAATTGAAAGGTCATTAGGTGCTCTCACCACACCAGTAAGCAACTATTCACAAAGCTGGGGCAGTGAGTCTCTCCAGGCTCTTTGTTTTTCTAGCAAATATTCTCATGACTCAGTGTTGTGAGCAGAGCCAAGTCTGTCATTCGTACGGTAAACTGTTATGCTCATGCAAACATCTCCCTCTATTTCCCACATATCTGTGTAAAACAATTGTGTCGTTGAGTGCTTTTGACATTTATCAATGAGGTATTCAAGCTTTGTTATTTAGATTGGAGCCTCTGTCTCCCATATCATAGCTGATAAATACAGGAACCCATGTTGACCAAAGCTTGAACAATTAGTGTGAGAAGGAACGTGTTTATACTTTGATATTGGGGTTATGGCTGCTTTGTCACCTTTATGGGTTTTACTCTGTGTCTATTGGTTGTTCATACTGTGGTCAAATAAAAAGGACCAGCTCAGTTTAGATTCCGGCAAACATCTTTGTTTTGGTTAACGTCCCAGTGAGAGGAGGCTAAGGACTGAATTCCTGTGTGTTAATACTTTGCTTCAGGGTGGATGCCAGTGGAGGGAAGGAAGCATGTAAAACAAACACAAGCAATAATTACATTGTTTCACTCATTTGCTCGGGGTCTGTGACATACATGTCAATAAGTGGACATACGAAAATTTAGGGCTGACAAGCCAGATATGTTTCCTTCTGTTGTCTGCACACTTTCGTTTTGTTCTATTGAATTCCTCTCCTTGCATCACCACTCTTATATAGCACCACAAAAGTCACTGTAGAAAATTACAGTTAAAAGCTACTGCTGGTCAGGAATACATTTTTTAATTCTACAAAAATAACAGAATAATTATAGATACCATAGATACCAAGATAGTGACTTCAGTGATTTTTATATGTTTGTGTCAGGGGTTTCAGGCATAACATAGCTCAATTCATATGCTCATTGCATTAGTATCAATGTATTTTATTTAGTTTATTTGGCCATTAGGAAATGAGTCTGTGTCAATTTGGTCACAAGAGATAGAATTTCCTTTTTGGTTGCCACTCCATCCACCAAACTGTAGCCAACTGGGTCACACCCTCAAGGAAAAAAAATGCCCGTAAAGATGAAATATGGCGTCTGCTGTACTAATATTCTTTATTGCATATTTTATAATATTAAAATAATTAGTTTAATATTTGTTAAGTAAATTCGTATTAGTTGTTGTTCATCTATGATTACTAACATTGTTAATATTTTATGAATTAAGTCAGTCCTCATAGAATAACTATCTAGACAACGGCATATTGTAATCACAATGAAATCAAATCTATTCTATCAAATTTCTTCATTATAATCAGCAGTTGAGTACAAGCACATAGTGAGACTAAATATGAGATAATTTCACATTATTGCACATGACAGGATAATAAGTAGAGTGTATATTGCACATAGATAATTAGGAATTCTGTAACAAACAGATAACCTAGAACATTAAACAGTATCATCCACAGTAAACATTATACATTTGTCAGGATTGAATTGTAAAGAAAGTCATTTAGAGTAGATTGGTTAATTGCAGAGAATCTTATTAACATTTATAGTGCTGCAATGTCTATAATGTATTACTATAAATTAATCAAACATTTCCCATTTAAAATAAGCAGAGCATCTAAATTTGTCTTATAAGTTATGATGACAACACACCATTTGCAATGGGGGTACTATTCCAGTGGTTATAGAGCAAAAAATAAAGAAACACCATGGACACCAAAATAGATATCCTTAACCAGTTAAACTGCTCTGAACAGTTTGTATTTCATTAGGCAGACACATTAAAAACGGCGTAATCTTTCTTTAACAAATCGATATGATGGTTGGGATATCAAAAAGACATATGGAATCAAACCAGAGTTCATCTAAGCAACTTGGAAGACATTAATCTGTTTTCTGAAAACAAACAAATAGAAATATCTTGTTACTGCATTTTATTATTGAAAAAAAAAATGCAACTCTTGAACTGAAAAATGCATCTTAGCAATTTTGACTCTGGAAGTTCACTGAACTTCTAATAGTAAGTTAAGAGAACAAATATGTTTTTTAGTATTTTGTATACATCTGGACTTTAAGTAGATCAGTCAAGTCTTTTCTATTTTAAGTAAAGTTTGTAGTGATTTGATTAGCTTATTTTTTTACAAACAAAACACACTTATAAATCACTGGTTGACAAATCACTTCAGTTTAAATACTTAAGAGTTTTGCATAGTGTGTCTTTCCTGTTTAATGTAGATTGGGTGGTAACTCTGGTATGGGACATTGTTTACATTAAATATATATTCTACTGTCCCTCATGTGGACTTGCAAATATTGTTACAAATGTAGTGACAAAGTGATCCACAAATTCCAAAATGGAACCACATGAGTGCGACACAGCTGGGTACAGACCTTTTGTCCCCACTGAGTTACAGAACATCAGCTTAAGCACACTCAGCAATGTGGGTTTGATCGACCACAAACTGAGAGAGTAGTGAAAAAGGAAGAAATAAAAACTTTTGAAAATGGACTAAATTAGTCCTGGGAACTCATAATACGTCGAAACACACAAACTCCCCTATGTTCACACACTTTATCGGTGCTGCACCAGATTGCAAGTCACTCTGCATAAGGATGTCTGCCAAATGCCACTTTACACCATGATCTATTGTTTTATTCCTTTAAAGATCCTGTTATTAAGAACATAGCACCTCTTTAATCCAGGCTCTGCTCCAGCACACACAGACAATATTGAACTCAGTTACCCAGAGGTTATGGAGTGATTTACTGCTAAGTCTTTTCCTTATTGGTTAGGCATTGCCAGAATTGTCAACACATTTTGAGGAACATTTCTTTTAAATTCCTTTTTTATTCAACTTTGTAAGAAGAGCATTATAAAGCAAATACTGTTCCACAGAATCATTGTGAATCTCTTTTTCATTGCAAGACCTTGTGGTTTATGAATGTCTGTTTATAAAAAATGGTTAGAATTGAACTTCTGACGCAATCTTAGTGAGTTTTCGAAACCGGAAAAAGCTTCTTTTTTACAGTGACAAGTGACTTTTTTCAAATGCTTCCATTTGCACTTCCATTTGCACTGCCATTTTGAATTAATGTTATTTTTTAATATGTCCAAAGATGGCTAAGGCCAAAGTCTTTCCTTAAAAACTTGTGATCTCTGATGTGCAGAGAGTTTATGAAGTGCTCAATACAAGGTTCACAAGATTGACTGTATTTTCTGAAACAAATGCATCATATAACTTTGTGTGTTCTGAAATGAAAGTATAACATAGGATGTGTTGAGAAACCTGTAAAGGAAGCATTCTAGTCTTTAATCTTTAAATCTTCAATCTTTAAATCTATGTTTTTCTCATCTATCAAAATGAAATCCAAATATAACTGAAAACCATACTCAGAACAAGTAAACACTTTCAAGTTTGTTATTACAGTTCCACTTAAATAATCACAATTATCATTTTTCTCAGACTATTATAGCCACAGCATTCCAGTTTCAGAGTTTTCACTGAGGCCGGGCCTTTGTCCCTGTTTGAGTGCCGTGGCATTTTTTTGTATGTTCTCAATGTAGGCAGTGAGTCAGAAAAACAGGCATTGAAAAACTTTCCCTCCTTTTATAGTCCGAGTAGCCAAGTGCCTAGCGCAGCCCTGAGAGGAACACTCCTCAGGAGCACTGTGACTTGAGGAACACCTTCACCTGAAAGGGAGAAAGGAATGTAAACTCTGTGTTCTCTGCTTATCGGGCTTCTGTACTCAGCTCAGCGATAAAAAGCTTCAGTGCACTGCCCACTGTTTGACTCCACGGTTTCAAAGAGAGACTGCTTTCTGCGTTCACCAGCTTTAAGCTGAGCAGAGCACAGATTTTCATCAAGTAATTGTAATAATTACATGCAAGAATGTCACTGCTTCTGTTGACAAAAGCTAGAGACAGAAATCAGATGGTACTGAATTGTTTCCATTCCTTTTTGTTTCACAAGATTGAAAAGATGGATTGAATCGAGCAGCGGAACACCCAAAAGAATGTTTCAGAGAAATATACTGTTGTTTATTCATGCAGTATTTATTTAAGTTGCCTCAGTCTTTTAACAATTGATCACATTTGGATACAAAAGCTTGCAGTCGATCCCACTTCTGCCCCTAAACAGCAATACTAAAGCAGTTTCCAAAGTTCAGTTATTAAACTAATACACTGGTAAGTGAAATGAATAACATTCTGTCATTACAGTGGCACCTGTGAAGGGGTGGTATATATTAAAAAGCAAGTAAACAGACAGTTGTTAAAGTAGATGTTTTGAAAACAGGAAAAACAAGCAATTGTAAAGATCTAATGTCTCTGAAAAGGCTAAATTGTGATGACATCTCCAAAACAGCTAATTTTATGTGGCGTTCCCGGTATGCAGTTGTTATTACCTACCAAGTGACCCAAGAAAGGACAACCAGTGAATCAATGACAGGACAGCCATGGCTCTTTAATGTGCATGATCCAGTCCCAAAGAGGAGCTAATGTACTACTAATTGTGGAAAAAATCCATGCTGGCTAAGATAGAAAGTTGTTGGAGCATGGAGCTGTGTAGATACAGACCTTGGAGTGCCCATACTGACCCCTGGCAACTGCTGAAAGAGCATACATTGGACATATGAGTGACAGAAATGGGTCATGTAGCGATGGAAGAAGAAGGCAGAGTTTCTTTAATCATATTTTTATTATATCACGTGAACAACAGGTGTTTGTGTGTGTTTGTCAGCAAGGAAACACATTGCATGAGCAATCAGTGTGAAGAAGGCAAGCCGATGTTAGCATTGTGATGCTCTGTGCAGTGTTCTCCTGGATAAGCTGGCATTCATTTGGATGATACTTTGTCATAAACCTGATAATTGTTATAGAACAAGTACATATTCATGGCAATGATGTGACCTGATGGCAGGGACTGGGGTAGTAAAAATTGCATTCCCTTGATACTACTTGAGCACCGATTCACGTCGCTTCGGACAAGGGCGTCAGCTAAATGCAAATAAACATAAATGTTAAACACTCGAAGCCTTGGAGGTCTGGTGTCCAGCACAGTTTGATGGTTCTCCTACTCAGACACATTCACTATAACTGACAATTAACTGGGTGTTTCTGAGCAGGCGTATCGACAAAAAGTGCTGGAACCTGGCCCTCCAGAACTGGAGTTTGGCACCCCTGCTCAAGCAAAACTGTCCCTGTAACTAATGATTATAAGTTGCTCGGGATAAGAGCGTCATGCCAAGGATTGTTAAAAGAGCTGACAGATCTGATTCCAATTGAACGACTGTGGGATGTGCTGGACAAACTATGCTGATCCATGGAGGCTCCATCTTGCAACTTACAGGACTTAAATGACTTGCTGGTAATATCATGGTGCCAGACACCACACCTCACCTTCAGAGGTTATTTGGAGCCCATGCTTTGAAGACCCACATGAGGAGGACCTATACAATATTAGGCTCATATTTTGGCTTATCATCGTAGTGTTTACACATTTACTAATCACAGCTAGTTGTGTAGCTGGAAGTAAAAATAGGAGAAGCACTGGTATGTGCTCATCTGACAGCAACATTTATTTGTATTAGGAGAGACTAAAACTAAAGTGGCTTTCTTTTTTCACTCCTCAATTTCGAAAAGTAAAGAACACAAAAGCAAACAAATGATTATACACTACATTCTGTGTACAAACATGTTTTATCCTTACTGACATTGAACAATACCTCTCATATTTGCCAATTTTATTGTGTTTTCAAAATGTTTTGGCTTTATTTTGAAATCAAAATATAGCATTTATAATACCTATTGTCATAAGCACAGATCTGTGATATTTTTCATTTTGAATTTGAATTAAACAGTAGACTGTGATATTTAGAGGTATTCCCAGCATCAAGGCTTGATTGGTTAAGAAAGAAAATTGGTTAAAAAAATTTATTACCAAATGTAAGACCAAAAAACCACAGTAGCTCTGCCAGAAATGACCCATATCTGTTGTGAGAACTCAGGCTCATATAAACATTTCTATTATATGAGCCAATATTTTTGCCGGAAGTGACCCAGGTCTGACTTCATATGAGGTTGATCTGTGGGTTGCAAGTTCCTAATGTGAGCCAAACACACCTTTTTCGAGAAATGTCTCACATTTGCTTCCTGTATGGGACTTGATGCTGGAACAGGTCATTAGTCACATTGTTGGAGGGAACTTTTATTCCACCTCACATTATTTCTAATTCACAGACTTACAAGTCAAGTCAAGTAGATTCAGGTGTATACAGCCAGTCTGATTGTGCTGCTTGATAAGTAACCCCTAGCCCACATTCTGCTTCAATTCCAGCCAAAATAACCTAAGACAGCTGAGCATAACAGGATGTGTCTCCTCACATCCTCCAAAATCATATCATGTGACATCTGTGGAGATTAGGGGTTTTCAACTGTAAAGGACTCAGTGAGGCCTATGGACAATGTTTGGGCTTGGCAATGGATTTGAATGGAAAAAAACTTATACGAGCTATGATCAGCATTTATAGCTGCTACCATCTCTGGATGCTTTTTTAGTCTTCAGCTGACATAATCTACTCCCACTGTCACCTTCAGTCAGGAAAAAATAATAAAAATGTAGCCAATCTTAATCGGCCACCCACAATTTTTCTACCATGACCAAAGATTTACTGTAAATAATAAGAATGTGACAGAGTACAAGCAGGAGAAGAGGCACGTGTAAGCTGGCCATGCATCAATTCACAGAAATGAGAACACATGGCTCTGAACATGGGTGAAAATGAGCAAGGGGAAAAAGAGCATTAGAAACTGGTCTAAATTAGATCAAACAATGCAAAGCAAAGTGAGGGGTGGAGCAGGGAGGCCAAAACAAAAACAGACACTGACTTTTATGGGGAAGGTAAATAAGATGGAAAACAGACAGATGCAGGGGCAAGACAGGGCAGGATATTTCAGAGAACTGTATTGTCTTTCTTAGATAGAATAAACAGTTGAATCATCTTACAGATGTTGGGAAATACAGCATTAGGAGTCTTACCCAAAGACTTATATTGGTGCAGTGTGGTGGGTAGGTATGCAATGTACTAATGTCTTAAAAGTGTAGATTTTGGGAATCAGTAACAGTATAAGTCCTGGACAGCAAGCCAAACACAACTACTTAGCATGCACAATATCCAAGCAAAATATCTGCTTTCATGAGTGTTTAATACTCAATAATTAAAATGGTGGTCAACTGCATGAGGTAAGCGTATTACAGGAAGACATAATCTATCACTCTAAGTTCTGTTTTTAAACATGGGCTCTATATTTTGTTGGACTTAAACATATTAGAGCAGATAAATGCTGCTTAATGGGAACAGAAATTTCTTCATAGCAAATGGGTTTGCATAGAGAAACGCCATTCTTGTAAGTGATAACATAATAATGCTTTTAAGTGAAAAAAGCTACTCATGCACATCCTGCCATTTGGAAAATATTCAATCAAACCAAAACTATGTCTGATGTTTGGCAAATTTCAATTTAAAATATTTATTTTTGGGCATTAGGTCATTTTATTTAAGGTTACATAAACTAGCTTAGAATAAGAAGAATTTCTGAATAACTAAATTCTAAATTGTTAAAGTACTCATAGCTCACAATAAGCTGTAGCAGTGCAGTGGATGACTCTGGCTTCAGGGCTGGAGTTGAGTCACCATCCACCATGTCCTATATATAGACTGAGCCTATGATGTCACTCTAAAGCCAAAAGTGCTCAAACTGAATAAAGCTACCTCACAGCTCACTAACGCTGGCACTTCAGATGTTATGCTATTCTGTCAATCAAAGCTGACAAGCATATCAATCATATTTGAAAAAATAAACCCAGAAGCTGCATGAACTGTAAGTGAACTGTTGTGACAGAGAAGATAATAGGGATTGTAGATCGATGATTCACGCTACGTTATTGTAGTAATCCACACATGGTCTCTGACTTTCTTAACTGCTTCTCGGTATGTATTACAGGGAGTCGTCTTGTGACAATTTCAGATATATCAGGCCACTTTCCTAGGAATTCACACAGGGTTGAGGCAAAAATTATCTATTTTATAATGTCTTATTTTACACTGGGAACATTTTATTGATAACCCAGTGGTTCCTACATAAACAGAACCCAAGCTCTAGCAAATAACTTACAGACAAAGACAAATTAGTAGCGCAAAGAAAGGCTCAAATATAACAGTATTACGAGAAGTTTAAGAAAGTCTCCCTTTCCAGTAAAGCAGTTCTCTGGTGTTCTGAGCTTCTGTATGCAGTCAGCGTTTTAGCATGCAAAGCCATTGGCCAGACTAAGACACCAGTGCCTGATTAGCATAAGCTCCTGAATGGGCAAAGGCCTTTCCTGGCATATGGCCCTTTATACAGTGCCAGTGAGTCAGCTACATACTTGAAAGAGTGAAACCAAGAAACTGGTTAAAATGACGTTATTATAAGGGAACTTTGTCTGACCACAGTGTAATGGAAGCACATATGACATGACCATACATGACGCAAAAATGGCTTTAACAGATGTATGTGGCTACCCAGACTCTGTAGTAGATATTATGTCTGATTTCTGCTTGTGCGCCCTGTAAACGTTTAATGAACTCGTTCTTCATTAGAGGCAGAGATTATAATCTATATGCTGCAAATGTTCAAAGATAGATAAAAGGGGTTTTGTTTGGAATGTAAACTAGTCTTACATCACACGGTGGCTTGGCATAAGCAGAAACACCAGCAGTTTATCTACTGCACAGCAGGTGTTATTATTAACTGTTTGTAAGTCCATGCTAAATCTGTTGAACTCTTTGTTATTGATTCATTTAATATAATTTCACCTTGTTGCAATTTGTTGTAAATTTCTGTCCGTTTCTCTAAAGTAATCTGGACTAAACAACTAAGATTATGTCAGTTCACATTTTAGGCCTGTCCTCCCAGTCCAGTCGAGAATAAAGTCTTCTTTGAGATGAACTGCTTTGGAATGAACATGAAAAGGAAAAACCTATCTCACTAATAGCTGTCATTTTCTGTAGGCTTTCTGAAATGAGGCCCACTTACAAACCCTGTTTTCTTCATTCATACTGTGTCATGACCTTCCATACGTTGCTATGCAACTGACCTACATGTCACCGTTGCTTTGGCCACCATCCAGTAACTGTGTTTTCTAACACAACAACTTATCTAATACATATGCTGCCGTGCCTCTGGTGCACCAAGCATCATTAGAGCGCCGCATCAAGTCTCGTAACCTACGTAATTGTACTGAAAATGTTTCAGTACACAAATATAAATCTGGATTTTTATTCACGAAATAATGGTAAATATTATTGTGTCCAGCATGAAGACCAACAATGACCAGAATAATTAAACAGTTGCATTTTATTTCCAGACTACCCGTTGTGCACAGCATAATAAGATAATTCATTATCCACCAAAAACTGTATATCTTACCATTCTTTATAATGTTTTTTAAGAAGGATAAAACTGTGTATGCTTACATGCTCAAATTACACTAATGCATCTATGCCCAACAGCTTCCATGAGGATTCTGAGGCTCAGCTTATACTGACCAGAATGTTTAACGTGTACACTACTTAGTGTGCCGGGTAGGATATACATGTGTCTGGTAACTGGACATAAAACAAAAAACAAAATATCAGCAAATGAGATTAACTGGAGTTAATCTCAACTCAACGCTTTAAGAATTTTGTCTAGAACTCACGTACCATTAGTCCTGGTCTTCGAGCCAGCGTTGGTCTCAATAAGGAATTTATATTTAAATTTTTTGGCTGTTTTGGCTGTTCAGGGCTGTTCAGTGCAGGAGGGCCAGGAGCAATTCTGGGGGCCCTGGACCCCCCGGCCCCCTCGTAGAACCGCCTATGACTAGAGATTAACATCACTGACTGGATAAAAAGTAAAATATTTCAGTGCTACAATACAATGTTGCAGCAGTGTTTTGTTTTTCATACCTCTGTGTACTTGTGTGTGTGGCTGGCCTGACAATAGCAAGTTTCCCACTTGTGGGACTAATAAATGTTTATCTTAATTTACCTTAAACTCTCGAATCTCAAACTTGTTTTAAAAGTGAAAAAAGAAAATTAAAGCAATTTTATTTAGTCACATTTTAATTGTTTTATTTAACATAATACACAGTTACAGTTAACTATTACACACAGTTGTGCTCATATGTTTGCATACCCTGACAGAATTCATGATTTCTCAATTATTTTTCTGAGATTATGAATGATAAAACAAAAACATTTCTACAAAAGATACAAGGGTCTCTCAGGAGTCCAGAAACTCATTGACCTTTCATACACACCCACTATTTACAAGCAAACAGATCACAGGTGAAGATGGATACCTTTAATAGCCGTTTAGACCTGTTTGTGTGAAGTTGTGTGCATGTTATCCGACCAAATCTCCAGGGTATGTAAACGTTTAACCTGGGTCATTTGGGTAATTTGTGTTGTGATTATGATTTTAAAAGAATAAACATACTTGTTTGGCAATAAAATGCTTCAGCCCACCACTCAGAATAAAGAAAAGTTTTTGTGTTATCATTTATAATCTCTGTAAAGAAACCATTAATTCTGCCAGGGTATGTAAACCTATGAGCACAGCTGTAGGTCAAGTGTTAAAATCTTTGTTTCAAGCATTTCTTTTCTTAAAAATGAATCGAATGACATTGTGTCCTCCCTTTCTCAGACACTGGCCACCAGGTTAAAAACATAAACATATCTTTAGGTCTGTTATACATGATTTATGCCTGAAGTGAGTGTTGAAAGTATGGATTATTGGTGGCATGATCATATGTCACACTGGAGTTCGGAAAAGGGAAATCCCGTCAGACCCCGTTAGGCGGAACGGACGACCTTATATGGTCAATGGAGAGGCGCTTGCTTTGCATTGTGTTTCAGTTTGGAGATGTCTGAGCCACTCAGGGACCGGAGGAGGGACGTGGTTTAGTTATGAGACGTGACTCGCTCTCTTTTAATCCCAGCTATCTGAGAGCTTTCGTTACATTTAGACGGACGGTATAAATCACACGGCAGGAATCTACAGCGGTGCCTTTTCACCTGGTTCCTGAAGTTTCTCCTCAGTCTCAGGAGCAGCCGGAGCAGCAGCCTTTAGCCCACCCACCCTTCGTCTAAAACCTCCGCGTGGAAAATGCAGACTCTCCTCTTCAGCCTTCTGTGTGTGTGGGCACTGCTCCGGGGACACGACTGTCTTTCAGGTAAGTCTGGCTGACCTAAGATTCAGTCTACTCCTTTTAATTTATCGTATAGTTTATTAGTTCACACAACTAGTTCTGCAGTTTTTTTAAATCACTGTCCTAATGAAAAATCCTCCTCCTTGCAGACAGTTTCCCCAAAGCACAGAATGTCACTTGGAGTTCTTTGAACTTCAAGACATTATTAACGTGGAGCCCCAAACCGGTAGATTATTCATACACTGTGGAGTTCAGCAAGTGAGTGTTTTTGTGTCATTTTTATTTGTTAGCTCATCTTTATTTGTATTTAGTTGGATTGAGTTGGAAAGCAAAAGCAATTATACTTTCATTTGTTGTTTATTTGTATTAAGTTATTCGGTTTTGCTAGGATAATATTAGGAAGGGGAAATACAAGCAAGTGTTTATTCATTTGTTTGTTTATCTGTATTTAGTGAGTTTAGCTGAGATTATGTGGGGAAACCAGGAGCACATGCACTTTGAACTTAAAGTCGCTTTTAAAATACTGGCCCAGTTTATGACTGCAAGCAACTTTTCCTCTTGAAAAACCTGTTTCTTCAGGATAGACTTTATTTTGCATATGTATGTTAACCCTTTACATTACCAGTCATCCTGAATCATTACATAAGGTTTATTATTCAGTAACTACATGGACAACAATGCAAATTTATAAAGGAATAAATTGATTTTCAGTGTGCAGCCACCCTGTAATTTGCCGTCTAGACTTTTATGCATAGAACATGTTGCATTGAATGACTTCAGAAAAAGTGCGAGTTGTAACTAAGTCTGTGGTTTACTCTGACAATCAGATCTGTTGTGCTGTAAGTTCTGTAGAAAGGTATTGCAAAAATCCACACCCACCTTCTTGTTTCAGCATGTTTTGATTACTACAAGGCTTGTGGAATGGATTAGTAGTTTTCAAACTAAATCACACTTTTAACTTTCCATTCCAGACAGGGTGGGAACACAGAAAGAAGCCCTCAGTGCATTCAGATCGGTGAAACTGAATGTGATCTAACTGGTGAACTCACAGACCTGAAAGGTCGTTACAAAGCAGAGGTGCAGTCAGTCCCAGTGCGCGGTGCGAGCTCCGATCAGATTGAACCCCCATACACGACATCTGCCTGGTTCATTCCCTATGAAGACAGTAGGTTTCTTAATCATACACTGAAAAATGCACACAAATTCAAAACTTCATTTACAAAACTCAAATCCAGAAATGATCGTTTATCCCATTTTTCCAGCCATCATCAGCAGACCTGAGTTTAAAATTGAGACCAGTGAAGATCTCCAGACAATAACTCTCCATGTAGAGGACGTCCTGACGGCTATCTTTAATGAGCAGAACAAGATGATGACCATTCGAGATATCTTTAAAAATGACCTGCAGTATAAGGTCTACTACTGGAAAGCCACGAGCACCGGGAGGGTACGTAAAAACCGTAAATGCATTCTGGGTCTAGTTCTTTAAAACATGGCATAAAAATCTTATGTGAACATAGTTGTAACAGAACCTCACGTTGAGAAAAAGGAAAGTTGTTCTTAATTCTATTGTATTTTAATTCGAATTTATAACTTGTGTCAATTCAGTTGGTCTATTATTCATGAAACGTCACATATTATAAAGAGAAGCTCATATTTTCTAACAGTGTCTTTAGGAAGTCAAAGAATGAACCATGACAGCTCCAGAAACCAAATCAATGTTTAAATACTTCTTTACATGATTAATGATTAACTTTCCATATGATTCCTTAAAGAATTTTAATTGCTTCTGTAGCTCTAAAAAGGGCTGTGTTACAAGACAAAGAAAAAATTCTGGAACAGTTCTGCTACACATTTTCCACATTCCATCATGCACACAAGAGTTGTATATTTAGGTGTGTATATATATATTATATATATATATATATGTGTGTGTGTGTGTGTGTGTGTGTGTGTGTGTGTGTGTGTGTGTGTGTGTGTGTGTGT
>JBBKCR010091445.1:0-24495 GCA_037577295.1 Ladigesia roloffi | reverse complement strand
TTTTTTGACCACCTCTGCAACTTCAGCCTCAGTGATGGGAGAATCCAGCCCCAAGTCCCCAGACTCTTCTTCCTCAGTGGAAGGCGTGTTGGTGGGATTGAGGAGGTCTTCAAAGTATTCCTTCCACCGACCCACAACGTCCTGAGTTGAGGTCAGCAGTGCCCCGTCCTCACCACATACAGTGTTGACGCTGCACTGCTTCCCCCTCCTGAGACGACGGATGGTTGCCAAAATATGGTGCATATATATTTTATTGATTGGGGCCTCGTATATAAAAGCAGATCACATTTCTTCACCTTGATGCATAACCGATGTTGAGCAGGACCTTCCTCAGATGGATGAAGCGCTACACAAAGGGTTTCGAATTTACCAAAATATCATCAATGTATATAATGATGAAACATTTGAGGACGATGGAAGGTGGAGGGTACTTGTACCAACCTAAGTCATCACATGATATGTATAGTGGTCCAGTGTGGTGGCCCGTCACCCATTTCCCTCCGGAATGTGAACCAAGGTATATGTGCTTTGCATGTCCAGGTTGAAAACTATTGCCCTGCAGTGCTGTTCTATGACTAATGGAATCAGCAGACGTAGGTGTGGGTAACTCAGCGCGACCACATTGGGCCTCCAGTAATCAGTGCATCCTTTTCTTTCCCCAAAAAAAGGCTATGAACATGGATCGTCTAATGAAAACCTTAATGAGTGCCTCGGCTACATATTACTCCATAAATTTTGTTTGTAGCATTGACAGTGGTTAGCAATGTGACCGGGTGGGGGGTGTTGGTGGTGGTGGTGGGGGGTGTTGGGAGGCGGGGCTGGTTCTCTGTTGAGGGGAGAGATGGTATGCCTTGGAGGCACTAAACATTTATGCTGGCAGTTAACATTTGGAAGGGAAGCTTTCATATGCTTGGGCTTTGAGCCAGATTTGCTACAGGGTGACCCAGGAATGGGACAATTAGATGAATTTGGAAGCTTGGTATACAATTGAAAGCAGGTGATGCAAGCGCTGTAGGGTGACAAGCGACCTGAGGTGCTGGTCCAGACCTATGTCCAAGTCAAGTGTCTCAGCAGGCCAGCTTGGTCTGGAGCTCAGGATTAAGACCATCCTTCTACACTGCCAAGAGTGCTGTCTTATTCCAGCTGCTCACTGCAAAATCCTGAACATGATGGAGAAATCTGGTTCCTGTCACTGATCAACTGTCCACAGAGATCATGGGTTGAGGTGTTTCCTGCATGCTAGAAGGACAGCTGGCAACAGCTAGTCCAGTCAGTGGCCTTGTTCTTGAAGCTAGTTCAGAAGCACCCAGGAATCTTCAGGGAGGTAAAGGAATTTGTGCTGTGTCTAGGGTCTCCTCATCTGTCCTGATTGCTGGTGGGCAGAGAAAAAAACACACTTCTGTGCTACACTCAGTTTCATTTAATACACAAACAGTGGGAAAACACACTCACCAAAATACACGTAACAGTGGTAGAAATTGTGGGTGGGGTGGTGGTGAAGAGAGCCCAGACTCAGCGTTCCAGAGACTGGGATCTCCAGGGGCATGGCCTACCAAAGATAAACTAGGAACACTTTAACCCTCCTATTGTGTTATGGTCAAATCTGACTGATTTAAATATGTCTCTAGAAAACACGGTTTTACAGACTGCATCTGATAGCAACCATCTAGAGACACACAGATAACTTAATTGACACTGGAGGAAATTGCTTTAACCCAGATACAGTAGCAACCACCTAAAAACTACCCAGCAACCACCTCATGAACCACAACAACCACCTAAAAAATACTTAGCAACCCGTTACGACACAATAACAACCACTTTTTACACCATAGCAAACATAAATTTGCTAAATTTTCTTTACTAAATTTGACTGAGAATTTTGTGCAGTGTCCTTGGTAAAAAATTAGGTTCTCTTTGACAAACATAATCAACACAAACAAAAGGTTTCAGTGAAATCTCTCAAATGTTTTGACCTTATGTGAATAAGACATACAAGCCAAACAGGAATTGGAAGTTCAAAATCTGTAATATAATGTTCACAAACATTTGAGTAGAAATTAGTTAGTAATTTATATACATCCTTATGGTTTATAGACAGCTAGTCTCAGCCTCAGACGTCACGGCCACGGAACATTGGCTAAATGTCTGATGCACATTGTACACTTAAATGGAAATGGAATGTCGAAGTCATCATCTGATTGGTTGAATTTTATCGGATTTTCAGGGGACACGAGTGTCGTGTTACATGAGTGACAATGAGCATTTATCAAGATCAGCTAAACGTAGGATTCTCAAAAGTATGCGAGGTTCAGGGCATAGACCATGGGTCAGTAACTCTGGTCCTGGAGGGCCGGTGTCCAGCACAGTTTGATTGTAGTCCTCCTCAAACACATTCACTAGACCTGACAATTAACTGGCAAGTTGAACCAGGTGTTTCTGAGGAGGGAAATCACCAAAACCTGCTGGACTACAACCCTCCAGGACCAGAGTTGCCTACCCCTGGCATAGACCCTTTAAGAGATGTCCAGGAGTTTTGTTTGAGACACTTAGCAGTGACAAAAAGAGATAATTTAGCCTGTTTGCCGACGGGATTTGGAAGAGTATTATTTTCCAACCCAGGCCGACCCTTTGATTTGCTGCACGCCGGTCTGTTGTTGTGGGGACATTTCCAAGCCTCGAAACGTGACGCTGAATGAAACAAACTGTGATTGGTTGTTCGGACAGCCTTATGGGCGGGCCTTGTCCAAAGAAAGCTGCTTTGAATTCCAGACCTTCAGCCATCAGTCTGAAGGTCTGTCTAGGCAAGACTAATAGTCAGCTAACATGTTCCAGGTCAAAAGTGACACAAACAGTGTTAAGACTAAATGAACACAATAGGATGTATTCTCATTTGGACATTCTATGCAGTATAGTTGTGTCCATTTATGCCCACAAGATACAACTACTTTGTTTCATAATACCTTGAAAACTTGGAGAATGAAGGCTAGGATATGCTTTCTCCAAGGTCCATGAAATGCCATATCATCTGAATACACTGCCAATGTGATCTCACTGAACAGCTTAACACAACTGGAGGAGAGCCCCAGCTACCAGCTCTGTTGTGTCACCTAACACACTCCGGTGCTGGATTGCATCATGTTGAGTAATGGAGTACAGAGAGGGTAATTCATGGATGTCTGTGGCATTTTGGGTTCAAAACTTGTGATCTTAAGAAACATTTTTAATTGATTTGTACTAAACATTCTCAAATAATAATAAAGTTTAAATTTTGGTGCAATTCTAGCATTAAGCATCCCACTGAAAAAAGTGGTACTGTCATGCTTGCCAAGGTGGTGAAAAATTGTTGGAGGAATGAAAGATGAGTGAGAAAGTGAGGGCAGAACGGAGGGAGAAGAAGGGGGGAAAGGAGAGGAGGGTGTTCATTGTTGAGCTGTCTGTGTAAAGGAGGCCATTACCTTCACAAAGAGACAAAGTCCTTTAATTTAGCTATTCACAACACAATACAGCCACTGCACGGACAGAACAGATAGCAAAGCCTTTTAACCCAAGTGCCTCCCACCCACATACACACATACACACACGTTCGCATATCACTGCCACACACTGAACATCATCTGTACCATCCCTCTGTTTGAATATACAGCCTGTGCTAGAGTGTGTGTGTGTGTGTGTGTAGTTGTGTATGTGTGTGTGTGTGTGTGTGTGTGTTTTGAGACCTGGTGCCAATCATTCTGTTTACAGCCACGGACTTACTCATGCTACAGTAATCCATGTCACTCAAGTGCCACATTGGTCTTTTATTGCGGTGAAACAATTATTGTCAACACCATTCTTACACCTGCAAAGAAATTACTTGCAGCACAGCCACCGCAGTAGCAGTAACATCTGTCCCTGGCTTTCAGACTATAGACAGATTATTGACTGATAGGTGGGTTGTACTTACTAAATGGATTCTTGCTTGTATTGGCCAGCAGTGAATATGGGACTAACATCTGATTCATAGTGCTTGTCCATGACTTACAATTAGTAGAGTAAAACAGATTTTGGCTTGGTTTGTGTGTGTGTGTGCGTGCTTGCTCATTGCTGAATTATTCATCTCAGATATGCACTGACTAAAGGGGCAAGCTAATGAGGTACATACTATTTACCTGTAATTTAATTAGAGCAATGGATGTGTATTATTACTGTTATTGCCAAAGATTAAGAATACACATTTATACGTACACACACCCATATATCTACAACCTCTAAGCTATTTAAACGTAATATAAACTTTATCTTAAATGAGAAGGAATTACTTAATTGCAGGTGAGAGTTTATGAGAGCATCATGTGAAAAATGAAAAAGTGAAAAAGCATGAGAGTGAGATAAAGAGGGAACTGAAATGTTCATATTCCATTAACTAATAATCAGAAAAAGGAAGTCATTTTCAGAATCTCATTTTCTCTCTCAGAAATTGACATTTTACACAATAGTCACTGGCCAGTCTTTCCCACTTGTTAGTTTTAGCCCTAGCGTGTGATGCTATGAAGCTGAAGGGAGAAGGCTAGCATGAACTACCTCACAGACATGTGAAGTCCTATTGCAGCTTTTTCAGACTGCTGATAATTCCACATCTCTGGAGTGTTTGGGGGAATACAGTGCTAATGTCAGCTGTGGGTGATCAATCCAGCAAACAAGGCCCACACATGACGAAGTGTTTCTAGGAACTATACTATACTAAACTATACTATTTATATAAAGTGGCATAAATGCACTATACTCAAAATGTGATTTTGGTTTAATTCCCATGGAACACATGGACTAAAAATGTAAGAAAAAAAAGGCAGAAAAAAAACAAGACATGTTTTCATTTTCTTTTAAAGCTTCAAATCAGGGTGCTAAATCTAAGGGTTGGAATGGTTGGTCAGACCATTAAGCCTTTATTATTAAGACTTTTGCAGCTCCCAAATGAAAAAAGAGCAGCATCTAATAAAACGGAATGTACAACATAATTTTATATTCAACATCAAATACTAAAATTACATTTTCCAAGCTTACAGTGGAGCATAACCAGGGGCGAATTAAGCTTTCCAAAAGTGGGGGGGGGGGGGGTTCTGAGATGGGGATGCCAGGTGATAAGTACAATTTAATCAATTTAAGACAATATAATGTGACGAAAGTGGGGGGATGGAATCACATTTTAACAAAAGTGGGGGTGTTGAATCCCCCTGATCCCCCCGTGTGCTACGCCCCTGACCATAACATTACTCTATTGGGTATTTACAAATATCTAGGAAATAGTCTTAATTAACTGCTCATCTCAACTGCACATTGATTTCAATGCACTAGAATAGCTTATAATGAATGCAGTTTAGGTTAGTCTACTTGTGTAGAGCACTCCACTAACAACTAACTGAACTTGTTAGTTGGTAGCCTTATCCACTATCCCCATTGGATTGCTAAGTTGTAAAGTCAGCCCTGAATTCATTAAAGAGTATATTATGTGAATGAGGTACATGTCAGTCATTAGATAACTGGGACTTTATTCCTTCTTTTCATGTATGCCAACTTTCTTCACCCCTTTTCAGAGTGGGATTCATAGTCACATACTTCAGAACCCAAATAGGCTGTATAAGTCATGGCTCTACAGTGGCGGTCCACAGCTCCCTCTAGTGTTAAAAACATGCCAACACATTGCACAGCGGAACAGTTTATTATCAGATGTAAAATAATAGGAAAGGAACTTTACCTATTGGAATGAAGGCAATGTATTTGTTTCAAAATAACCATTTTCTGTCTTCAAATAGTGCTGGGAAGAGCTATATGTTATACTGAACCCTAAAACTATGCATAAAATGTAAACTGTGTACTATTCTAAACAGATCTATATCCAGATGAGCGAGCTACTGCTATGGTGACATACACCATAAACTGTGAATAGGTTTATTTGGAGCTTTCAATGGTTTCAAGGATTTGCTTATTTTTTGTGTTTTACAAATGTTCATTTTAATCATCACAACAGCTTTTAACTTGGCATGAAGCTTTTCCACCCATGAGTTCCTAAAAAAATAAATGAATTCCAAATTTGGTACTTGTGTCTATAGTACATATTAAATATTCTGATTAGTGCTTGGTATACGATTTTGATACAGCACAGAAAGGTTGGTGCCATGGCCACTATGGCCTTGGGCAGGCTGTTTTAGAGGAGACAATCGTAATAAAGAATGAAACCATTCAGTTTACACCCTCACTCATCACTCTTAATCAGTCAGTGGTCACACACACACACACACACACTCCCCCACACTGAGACATCTGGCAGACATTGATAAGGCTTTTCAATTTCTAAAACAGTATTTCACAATCACTGCTTTAAAATACTCCAGCACTGATTTTTTTCACCACCTCATTAACAACCCCTTTTAATGCCTAATATGGGTGTGTCAGGGGCAGAACAGCACAAACAAGAACTGTGCTGCGAGTCCAGTGGGAGGACTGGGCAACACTGTTGTAAAACACTGCTCTGGATGCCAGACATCCCTCCTTACTTGCAATGATAAGAAAAGAATGTCCTGGAAAACAAATATTTAAAAAAATAAAACATCAATTTATTGTGCATTCTGAAAAAGGTAGACATTCTTCAGATTCTGTAAGGGATGTACATGAACTAACAATATTATTTTTCATTATTAATATTTCTACTGATTTCTAATAAGTGCATAATATACTTATGTATAATATTTATACCATTTCTAGATATACTAGTGAATTCATTTTGAGCTTTTTTTTTCTGCAGATTTTTATTTAAAGTTTATTTAGACTTATATTGTTTCTGTCTTTCTGTCTCTCTGTGTTGTTTTAGCCATTACATAAGCAATTTCTTCCAGGATCAATAAAGTTTTCTCATTATGAGATAAAACATAGCCTTTACTGGTACTATCAGAACATCAAGGTTTGGCCTCTGTAATTTCAGAAGGGTTTAAATCTCCATGTATCACCAGCCATTAGATTCAAAGTGCAAACTATGAAGACCGGATAATGCAATAACTACCATGCTACTATGCAGTCAGCAATAATATGGTAATTTTCCAGTCACATTAGAACTGATTTACTTGTTCAAGATGTTTAGCGTTGCTCAAAAGCTGCCCAGAGAGATATGGATGTCTTGACATACCAATACGGAACATACATCTTATTTACCAACAGGTATTTACAAATACAGTAAACCACACTTTCACAGGATCAGCAGTGCGGGATTCACAGGAATCATGGGATTCAGTCCATGATTTCAAACCTCCCGCCTCTGAGTAAGCTGACTGTGACATAAGAAGGGACTTTGTTTGCCATGCATGGATGAACTTCCTGCTCAGATGCCCCAAACATAAACAACCAATATGAGGACGGGGGGGGAGTGGCACACGAGGCTTGGACATCATGGTCAGCTGTATTCATTAGCCAATCCAAGAACATTATTTATTTCTTCTTGCATCTGATTGGCTGCTGCCCTATAACGCTGAGAGTCTGTGGTAAGAAACTTGCTCATTCTGGCAGTTGAGGCCCACATGCTAGGGTCCAAAATGGAACTATTTATTTACCATGCCATGATGCAGCTGCAGGGAATGCTCTCTATGCTCCATTTGTAGAATGTGGTGAAGAGGGGGGGTGCTCCCAAAGTCTGTCGGACCCCTGTCCTCACCATGTCCAGAGCAGCCGGCACCTGAGCCTTCCAGTCCAGAGCAGCTGGAGCCCCATCTTCTGTTTCTTTGCCACCAGCACTTCTGTCAGTGCCGGCCACCTGCCCTGCGTCTTTTGTCCCATCTCAAGTAAGCCCCCTAACCTAGGCCTATCTCTGCTGCTGGTCCCATTCTCACCTTCTAGTGTCATGTCTAGATTTCCTGGTCTGTCTTTGTTTTTCCCTCAGTTCCTTGCCCTATCCGGTGTCCCACATCGGTCTTGTAATCCTGCCCAGCTCCTTGTACCATCTGTAATTCTGGCATCTGTAATTACAGGATCTTTACGATAGTCTGTCAACTCTAACATCACCCTGGATCTTCCTAAAACTCCTACACTGTGTTTATTTTATCCTGCCTTGTTTTCCATGTTGTCGTTTTGTGAGATTTCTCTGTTTTATTCTTGTGAATAAAATCCCGGTGCATCCCCACGGTGTCCCCCATTACCCTTAAATGTTACATTATTAAGCTTTCTTAACACATAGAAAAACTTTCTAAAAACAGGATTATTTATTTTGCATAAGCAAGGAAGTTATTCTTTTTAAAACATCTGTTGTCTCAAGCAGAGGCGGAGCCAGACAGGCTGAACATCTGGGGCTTAGCCCAGAGTGGGGTCTGGGGGTCCTCCCCCCCCAAAATTGGGATTTCTTAGATGCAATTTCCTGCATTCTAGTCCACTTTAGGGTAGACATTGCAAATCCTAAATCCGTTGTGAGATATTTTTAAACGTGTTATCTTAAACATTAATAATGTTTAAATGAGGTAAGAATATGTCCTACATATATTTTCTATTTTCTTGGATTTTCAAGACGTGCGGCCTGGATCACGTTTTAACGTAAAGTAGCCTAACATTTCTATTAGGTAATATAACACTGCCAAATAAGGTAAATTAATAGATAATTACATTCATAAAACAGATTTCTGACATTTAAACAACGCTGGTTATATGTTTTGTAGAAGGGGAGGTATTAGCAAAGCAGCAACTCTTTGCAGTCTAACCTAGCTAGCATAGCATAGCCGATGTAGTCCTGTACAGTACAGACAAGTTGTGCTTAGCATCAAATGTCAAATTGCGCTAAACTGATGTTTATAAACTGACCTGAAACGTCTGACAAGTTACTGGCAGCTGCTTCCGATGTATCACTGGTGGTTCTTTTTTTTTAAGAAATGTTAAATGTCCATGGTAATGTTTGAGGCTATTTGAAGACAGACGAGTTCTGACAGACGACAGAGTGTTTAGAATATTGAGTGAACAATGTATCTGTTGGTGGAATTCTGTTATTGTAGATTCAGCCCGTTGAAATAAGCATTTTAAGATTGAGGGAAACGGGGATTCTGCCGATTAATGAGTTTTAATGTATTTCGTAGGCAGCATATATTGTCAGGTGTGTCATACTTTTTTTAAAAGCTTTAAAAGATTTGGGGCTTTTGAAGTCAGATTCAGGGCTTAAGTCCCCAAAGCCACCCCCAAGCTCAGTCCCTGGTCTCAAGATTTTCTAGCTTGTATGAGCTGTGTGGGGCAAAAATGAGCCTAGTCAGAATCATTATCAGAATCAGAAACTTTAATGATCTCAGAGGAAATTGCTTGTGCAAGTAATGCAAAGAAAAACACACACAAGCAAGAGCAAGACAAAGTATATTAAAATAAAATTTTAATGAATAGAAGAACATTTAAACTAATAGAGGTCGAAACAATAAAATGAATCTGAAAACAAAAAAGCCCTGTTGATAAATATGTGTTACATTAAACCAAAATATATATCCTATTTAAATCCTTATTAAGTTCTGAAATATAACAATGTAACAAGCAGCCAAAGAGAAAATTTATTGTTAGAGTATATGTAAAGAAAATGACATTGGATATCGAAGTCCAGCTTCAACTGGTCCCATACACTCTGTGTAGCTGGAAATAAACCTCCAGTAACATTTTTCTGAGTGAATTTAATTTCACAGCTTTTCACAGGCCAGCCTCTTTTAATCTGAGTAAAAGAGGGCAAATCTCACTTACAGGACCTGAAAGCCTTTTAAAATGCCATGTTGCACTTTGCTCTCTCTTTCTCAAACAAACACACACACTCTCTCTCTCTCTCTCTCTCTCTCTCTCTCACACACACACACACACACACACACACACACACTACCTTCTTTTGTAAACAGTTGCAATATGACGCGCATGGAAAGTGAGCGTGTGTGTGCGTGAGTGAGCGTGTGAGCGTGCGTGCGTGCGTGGTGCGCGCGTTCGTGAGCGCGTTCGTGCGCGGGTGTGTGTGTGTGAAAATACCACTGCATACTCCTCAGCGGCTGAAGTCGGGATGAACATGGATCTGATACGGTGAGAAACCCAATTAATTGGATATTTTTCAGCCTTCCTCCAAACGCAAACGGGGCCCAAGGGGCGACCTGTAAATTTACTGTAAAATCTGGACAGGTAACTCATGTATCAAACTCTGTGCACTTAGACTCCTGATATACTTAGCAAGTGTATTGCAATAGTGGTATAGTTTTATTGAACGAACTGACCATTTTGTCAGCCAGGTAGCAACGAGCTGTGGGAAATAAGAGCACTTGTGACGTGTGGTTGCTTGGTTTTTGCAAATCTGTGCTGTGTTTATAAAGCTAATTTTCTGCTTCATTAATCCACAATAGTTGAAGCAGGCAGATTTAGCATTGTTTTCTCACACAAACTCCATGTCAAAGCCGCACCGTGATGCAGCTGTTCAGATATAGCATCTTAACCACCTAAAGCTAGTATGGTTACAGATGCATTCATTTAGTGTAACATATGACTTAAGTTATCTCTCATATTTCCATTCACTTCAGTATTATTCAGCTCATAGTGGAATTGTAATATTTCAGTGCAGTAGCAAAATGTATACAGTCAATCTAATCTCCAGATCTAATTAACTAAAATTATTTTATTATTGTCCATTTCAAGTAGACCAGTTGCATAAACAGAACACGGTGTATGTATTTTATGCAAACACAATTTGGTTCATTCAAAAGATAAATTCATTAATTCATATTTTGTAACAGGGTAAAAACAACTATAAAAAAATAAATCTGGATCAGATTTAGATCTGGGGAATCTGGAGACTAAGTCAACACTTTCAGACCAGACCACCTTAATCTGTGGAATAGTTTTAATCCTTGTTGTGAATGGTTTCAGTTGTGGACAGGGGTAATTATAGGCATTCTGGCTGGTCTGCAGCTTTGCTACCCCATACATAATACGCTGCAGTGCACTCTGTGTTCACTTTGTAATAATCAACGTTATATTTTGCAGCAATTTGTGCTACGTAGCTCTTATGTGGGATTAGGTAATTAATCAGCCTTTTTCTTGAACCACTTTTGGTGGGTACTAACCACTGCATACCTGGAACCTCTTACAGGACACCCCTCTGTTCCTGCCGTATATTACGGAATGGGCCTTCAACATAACTTAAAAAATGCAACTTTATAGGAGAACCTTTTCTGCTATTGTGTTCACCATGAAATTAGAATACAGCATAAAAGTCAAATGGTACTTACGTACTTTAATACTTTCTCCAATACCACTGCTACATTCAAAACAATAATGATAATTATTGTCTGGTTAACAATGAAGCATAAACTAAATAAAAAGTTGTCTGATAAATTATGAATTTCATGAAACAATTGGTAACTGCAGAAAAGAAAAAAAAGCCATAAATATATATACAGTTAGAATGCTTTCTCTCATGTGTTTTCCACAGGGTTTTGATAGCTGTGCCCCTGTGTGTGAGCCTTGCGGTGGCCCAAGTCTTCCTGCTGAATGACATGTATGGAAGTCTGCAATCACCAAGCTTTCCCGAACCCTACCCGAAGGACAGAGACATCCAGTGGAACATTAGCATTCCGGATGGATATCGGATCCGTCTCTACTTCATGTACTTTGATGTTGAGCCATCATACCAGTGTGAATATGACTACGTGAAGGTATGTGGTCTGTTTGATTCCATTCCACTCCTAGCATACTCAGTTGTCTGATAATGGGACGATTATTATGTCTAAACTTATTATTATTATGCCTGTTATAGAGAATACAGCTAATAATGATCTACAATAATTTGTTCCCCTGGGTAGAACACTGTTGTACCAGTGCACACACATACATATATGGATTATACGTTTTAAACATTTGGTTTCAAGAATATGGAGTTAAATATCCATCCTGAAATTCTGCATCTGTGCATCCCTAAATCAATTTAGCACTGCTAATGTTAAAACTGTGACTACTGACCTATATAACTTCAGTTGGGCTGTTTGCCAGTTTCACAAGCCACCAGATTCATCAGCTTGCATTGTATTTGCTGGTGGAAAGTCTTGATGGACAGTTGAAGCTGATTCCTTAGTTTCCCAGCCGAAAGGAGTCAAAAGCATTTATTTCACAGCAGCCAATGCGTTTCCTAGACCATTGTGAGTATATTCATATTCAAATTTCCCCAAATGGTGCCACGGCAACCCACCAGTGCATTGCATGGTAGCAATAGACTAACGAGCCACCAGACACAAAAGGCATAGAATGCAGCCCTGTCTCTACCCCAAACATATACATGCGCATATAACAATTTCACAACAGACAAGTGCACATAAATACACATATCAGTTATTCCTCAAGTGTTTATTCATATTTTTGTATATTAGCACATGATACTCAAAAAACAAAGCTCAGGTATATTTTGCACAGTCCAGAGTTGCTAAACTCTAAACATATTTACTCTAGTTTTTGCTCAGACAAACACTTTTTAAATCATAATGTAAGCTCAAATTTCACAATTATCTCATTTTTGGGAAAAAAAAAAATCATAAAATAAAGTAAACAAACATTGCATGCTTTTGGGGGCCCGTTTCTGATGGCCTTAAGAAATTCCCTATGCCCTTATAGCATGAAACAGATCTGATTACTGGCATAATTTATCTATTTTCTTGTACATTTTATAAATTTGAATGTATCTGATCCAGCCATTCAGGTACTTCTGTGTGAACTGTGACAGTTACTATCAAACTAGACTCTGTAGGAAGTTAGATCAGAGATCTAGAAAAGGAGCAGTGTTGGTGACCACTAGGTTGATGGGTAGGATTTATTTATTTACTCTAACACCTTATTTTACTATAAGACCTTTTCTATTTTATTATAATACCTTTTCTACTATAAGACAAAACCAATCAATAGACCTTGTGACAAAAGGGGTTAACATGCATAGCATTGCTTCAGTTTAGTAGCTTCCTTAAGCTCCTTAAATAATGTGTGTTTGTGTGTGTGTTCTCCATTAGCAGTTCATGAACCACAGTTCACTGACATGTAGTATAAGCACTCAAAATTTAGGCCAGATAAAAGAATATATGTGGGTGTGTGTTTGTTATTGGGTGTATATGTGTATTTGCCTGTATGTGTGTGTGTACATATAGCCATAAGCTAAGAAGCTGAGAGTTTTTTTGAAATTTTCTGTGCTGACCATTTTATGAATGACCTGTTTGCCTTTGTGTACAGGTGTACTCAGAGACTGAGGAGCTGGCAGTGTTCTGTGGCAGAGAGAGCACAGACACTGAACGGGTTCCAGCTGATGAGGTTATTTTGTCTCCAGGGAACAGGCTCAGTGTGGCATTCCGCTCTGACTTTTCTAATGAGGAGCGCTACTCTGGGTTTGAGGCACACTACAGTGCAGTGGGTAAAATCTGCTTACTCACTGAAACTTATCTTTTTACAGTTTTAGTAATTTTAGAGAATAATTCCCTTTAAACCATTTTTATTATTCCTCTCATATAATTTTGCTACTACATGAAAGACAGCGGTTACTTTCAAATGACATGTTAAAATGGTAAAACAAGGATTTTCTCCTTCAAATCTAAAATAAATAAGGGTGAGATTTCTCAGTATCCACTTTACTCGAAATAAGTCGAGTGAAAAACCTGGTTTACCCCCAAGGTGTCACAGCCAGATTAAATAGTAAGCCATTCTCAACACGACATAACTGATAATAAAATTTCCTTCCAAATTTGGATTTTTAAGCATATTTTCTCTCTTTTTCTATGTCTTCTCTCTATCGCTCTATAGATATAGATGAATGTAGGGATAAAAACGATGAAGATCTGGCCTGTGATCACTTCTGCCATAACCACATTGGTGGCTACTACTGCTCCTGTCGCTTTGGATACCAACTTCATTCTGACAACAGAACCTGCAAAGGTAAATGTCAAAGCACAGCAAAAAGGAAGAAAATAGAAATGTACTCAGGTAAATGGTTACTGAAATTGTTCATGCAGTTATTGACCTATAAAACTAAGGTGCTGCTAGAGTTTCTGCAGAGCTTTGGTGATTGCTAGAGTGTTGCTACCCAGCTGCAATGGCATTTCTGTTGGTTTGTTTGTGTTAGGGTGTTACTACATGGTTGCTTCCATTGCAAATTCACTAATAAAAGTTCATTATAAAAGAGTGTTCGGTGATTGGTGAATAATACTTAATATCGACTGTGAGTAGCAATCACAAATGAAAAGTGTCACAATTACTGATACCATTAGGTAGAAATTCAAAATATTCTTATGCAAACATTACTAAACCACGAAAACCACTCCAGACCATCATTCACACTCCATCAAATCCTGGTTTATGCATTCGTTTGGGTGATGTTTTACTGGCACCCTCCAAACCCATATTGATGTATAAGAGTGCCAGATAAGGAGCATGATTAGTTACTACCATTTCCCAGATGGTTGCTGGGGTGTTGCAAGCTACTTGGTCTCTCTGGTGTTGCTTGAGTTTTGCTTTGTATTACACAAAACTGTCTTATTCATAATGTGCCATCATATTCAATTAGTGTTCCTTAAATGTTGCTTGATGTCGAATAATATCAGAATAATGAAAGTCCCTTTTGAACTCCTATTTGTGTTGTTTTAATTAAATGACACGTCAAATGGAATCATTTCTTTTTAGGCAATGAAAACCTATTTCATGAAGCTTTTGACAGACAGACAGATATACAAACTGAGCTTTTGCTGCTCTTAGTTGCATCCATTTCACAATAATAGCATTTACAGCTGACAGAGGCAAGTCTAGCAGGGTATATTTAACAAAATGTCTTGTGGGAAAAGAGGCATGATATGACAGCTCCATGTTTGAAGTGACTGATGTTCTCAGTACGACTCATTCTATTGCCCCTGTTTGTCTATGGAGATTTCATGGTTATTGAATTGATTATTAATGCCTGTCGGCAATGAGTGTGGTTAAAACACCTAAACTAAATCAGTAAGATGGGAGTCTGCATAATGAGGGCCACATGCTGTACATATTCAGTCAGGGATTGAAAGAGAAGCCTCAAACACTTTTAGATATATTTTTAAATAAATGTAAAAGCAGAATCTGTCAGGGACATTATTCGCAATATGTGATTTTGGAGGGTTTGTTAGAAAAGCATTGTAATATTTGAAGTGCCAATGATGATGGGGTAACTTGATAGGCCTCTCCCCATCATTTATGTGTAAAAAATAAACTATTCAGCTGATCTAGATGGACCATGAGGTTTTTGGGTATACAGCCTAACTGAAACTATAATTTCAGAAAAGAAAACAGAATGAATGGGCAATGTCAAAACAGTTATTTAAATTGCTCTTAAACCAGCATGAAAGAACTTCTTCTCAAATACAAGGATTGTTTGTTCTGAGCTCAGAGGGAAATTGGTAAGCTAGGATTAGTGGCTGGAATTCTTGACCAAAGTCAGTTACTTCAGGAAAGTCTTACTGAGATCCAGATCAGGAGGACTCTGTTGTGTAATCCAGACTGAGCAATTAAACCTTATTTATAGTGGAGTGAAAAGAAAGTAGGTTACAAGGGTTTTGTTATGAAGGCTTGGTAACTTTGCTCTTTATGTGATTTAAATAAGAATGGTGGTTTCTATCTGTGTTACAGTGACAGTCTGAAGCATTTGACAGCATGCAATATGCAACAGATTTATTATTACATTAAGTATAACGTAGAATTTATTTTTTATTTGTCTGTGTGTGTGTATGTGTGTGTAAAACTGACTGTGTGTCTGTTTTATGTCCACTTCTGGCCTCTGCCTGGCTAATGGTAACTGAAAGCTGACTGGTAAATATTTACATTTGAGCTGCCAGTGAAATCTGAGCTACGCTCAGGGAAAGGGAAGCCATGCAAATACATTGCTCAGTTGTTATTATCAAAAAATGAATGAGACACAGTACACTATGTTAGTAATTTGTGTATGTAGGTGTTTTGTTTTATATACACTTTGAATTTTTTGCCATGCTCCTTAATGATTCAACAGATTTGCATTGTTGAATGGTTGCGTTCTTATCCAAAATCATCGAAAGGGCAGCCTTTAAGTAGGTATCAGAATTCCTCTCCAAGAATGACCTCCTTGTTCCACACCAGTCGACAGACCAATCGATAGAAATATACAAACATCTCTGGAAGTCCGCTCTGGGTTTGCCTGCAACCCATTCACGCTAGTGAGGTGAATCGTCATTGCACGGACAGGATGCCCAGTGGTGTGTGTCCTTCTATCGGTTTAGTGGATTGGATTCTTTCATGAAAGATTCAAGATTCAACAGCGCTGAGTGAAATCTTTTTTATGTACAATGTGGGAGAATAATTGTGAATTGTGAGGGGGACACATAGCATTGAATGGCGTCAACGCCCATAGACATGGGCATTTCAGGCAGAGTTCATTATTGGTTCAAATCTTACCTCTCAGGGCATTCATTCAAGGTATAGCATTAGGTCAAACTGCTCCATCTCAATGGAGTCCCCCAAGGCTCAGTCCTGGGGCCCCAAATCATAGCAATCTTGGGCTCGATTATCCACTCCAATGGCTTCCCTTATGACTGCAGTGCTAATACACAGACAATCACAGACAATGTCAGACAATTTCAGACAATGTCTCAGCACGCATCTCGGTCTGTCTATCAGACATATGCAGATGGATGAAGGATCACCATCTACCATCTAAGACTTGCCAAGACTGGTGATCCCAGCCAAACCTTCTATTCATCAAAAGATCAAAATAAAAATGCTTCTTAGTACTCTAGTGTGTTAATGTTTGTTTGTTTGTTTGTGTGTGTGTGTGTGTGTGTGTGTGTGTGTGTGCACGTGAGATCACAGTTGAGTGCAGTGACAAAGTGTACACTGAGCAATCTGGACAGTTCACCAGTGCCAATTTCCCTAAGCCATATCCTAAAAGCTCGGACTGTTTGTATCGGATTGAGCTGGAGAACGGCTTTCTGGTCACTCTGGACTTTGATGACAGCTTTGACATAGAGGACCACCCAGAGGTCACCTGCCCATATGACCACATTAAGGTAAGGGCCACATAGTACATAAATACTATCATAAATAAACGTGTCACCTTTTGTAATGTCCTCATTAATGTCCGGTGTCATCTATGGTGAAATTTGGTTTGAAAGTGATTCTCCACACACTTGCCTATTATTTACCATCAACTGATAAGTTCTTTAGCTAAGCTAATATGGCAGCATGCAAAGTACCCCAGAACACAGAATACATTTACATGTATGGTATTTATAGGAATATAGTCAAGGATTAAACATTTATCAATGTATTTTTTACAATATACCTTATGTGTCATTCTTTATGTACACCTACCTTGTACATCCATTCATTGTTCATTTACGATCTCGGTGCTCAGTGGTTTCACCTACTATATACACTGACCATTCACAATATGCTGGATGTGCTGGAAGAAGAAAATGGGCAAGGGTAAGGATCTGAATGACTTAAAGGATAAGTTGTAATCGCTAAATGACTGGGACAGAAAATCTACAAACTGCAGGTCAAATTTGTTATGCAATGCTTAATACTGCTTGGGACAACCAGCATGATGGTGATGATGGCAACATCATGTGCTCTCTGCAGATCCAAGCAGGAGAAAAAGAGTTTGGCCCATTCTGTGGAGATCGTTCGCCTGGCAGGATTCAGACAGGAAATAACACTGTGAGCATCTTGTTCCACAGTGACAACTCGGGAGAGAACCTTGGCTGGAAGCTCACCTACACTGCTACAGGTAATAGAAATAAAAAATAACGACAGAAGCATAGAAGAAAGAACCCTAAGAAGGAGCATACTTATGGCCCCAACTAGGGCTGGGAATCAATCCTAAAACATCCTCTACTCCAGGCAATCAGAGGACTCTGCGCCACACAGTGAATACTTTCAATTAGGCTCATATACAGCTCTGGAAAAAAGAAGATACCACTGCAGTTTAATGTTTAAATCAGTGTCTCTGTGAGTGTGACAACCATTCCCTGTCAGTGTCTGTTAAATTCCCACACAAGGACCTCATTCTGATTTATGAGTTACTGATTTGGTGATCACCTGAATGAAATAATGAAGAAAATTAAAACAAAACTTTGCTGTAATCATCACTCTCCTGACCAGCAGACACTAGTAGAGGTATGTCAAAGGCAATTATTGCCATTTTGTTTGAGTAAGCAAGATATTTTCTTTATAATTTTGTATTAAATATGCTTTAATTTGGAAATTAGGAGAAATATTGTCAGTCATTCCTAAATCCTAAGGCAAAGCTGTTCAATTCAATACCTATAAAATAAAAAAACCTGAGAAACATTTTTGCAGTGGTCTCTTATTTTTATCCAGAGCTGCAGACTGTAAGATGTAATGCTGTAGGTGTCAATAAAGTCTACATGGAAAAAAAAAACATTAAAGTATATTTTACTTTAGACAAAATAATATGTAATATGCAAACAATAGGCAACATGTAATATAAAATATGTAAATTCTTCATTGATAAATTGGCAAACAGTCAAACTCTGCCTGTGTCATGGCCGACTCCTGTATGCCACACACTGGCCTGTCTACTGGTGAGGTTCCTTGAGTTTTGAATAGCCCCTCATCAGTGATCAGCATTAAAGAATATAAATATTTTTTTATTTGTCACATGCATGGTCAGTACAATACACACTGAAATTATTTCTCTGCATTTAACCCATTCACCAAGTGAAACGGGGCTGCCGCCAATGACGGGATTGGTGGAACCTCAGCGGTGACACTAGCAGTTGGGATTTGAACCCCATTATATATAGCGTATAAGCCAGGTCGTCTCTCACCCGCTTAAGCATAGATTGTGTTTGCCGAGGGGGCATAGGAGACGAAGGCCTGACGTCACTTTGTTTTTGTAGCAATATATAATTTTTCATGCATTTAGCATCGATGTCACAAAAGCAAAAAAAAAAAAAAAAACGTAAGATATCTGCAGTGTGGGGGTTTTAGCGAAAAATTATTCGTTCAGTTCATAGAAAATATCTGTGTTGGACTGACACTGTGATTGCTGATCCATGTAAAAGTTTTACTCTATTGAACGGAATGATAATGGTTTAGCACACAGTAAGAAATTGCACATCTGAATAGCAGCAGGTAATTGCACAGATTATTAAGTGAGTGTGTGACAGGGACAGGAGTGAGTGGTTATAGAGTGATGGGTTATAATTTACAAACCACATTTACCTCTGCAGCTGTATCTCTTTCCTACAGGCAGTGAGTGTCCAGTGCCTATGGTGCCCCCAAATGGTCATTTCGAGCCACTGCAGTCTCAGTACTTCTTCAAAGAGCACATCACAGTGTCCTGTGACCCTGGATACACACTGCAGAAGGTCAGCAGAAGGCACTGGTGTAAACAGTGACATATACACTTTGACATTGTTTCTCATTTTATTTCTCTCTTTCTGTTTTTAAGGATGGTGAGGAGTTTCAGCATTTTCAGATAGAATGTCAGACAGGTGGAACTTGGAGCAGCAGTGTACCCTATTGTAAAAGTAAGAACTTAATCTCATAAATGTGTGTGTGTATGTATCTGTGCACTCACTTAATACCACAAGTGTCAAGTGTGTCCAAGGTTTATATTGGGAGTGTATTTTAATCTGGGTATTAAACAATTTAAATGTTATTTTAATATGACTATCCGTCATGTGTCTTCAGGTTGCTTATTGCACTATATTTCAGGTCAAAGCTCTTTAGTGTGAGTACCTCATCAGAAACCTACAGAAGCTCTCATAAGCATCAGGTTGACAGCTGGGCTGAAGTCAATTCAGGAATTCCAATTCATGGAATAGAATTGAGAAAACTGGAATTGCTTTGGAGTTACAGGAAGTGGAATTGATCTGATTTCACGTTTCCTGTTTTTGAGCATTTATTTAATATCTGACAAGTACATTTAAACCTTTTAGTATCATACATGTGAACCTTCTATTGCACTGTACATATACCAAGTGATGTCTGAAAAAAATGTAAATTTTCCTGAATTAAACTTACTGTAAATAAAAAAAAAAACCCATCATTTTAATTGAACAATTAATGCATGATAAGTGAGCGGTATAACACACTTGTGACATGACAAGGATTTCAATACATTTTTTATAATAAAATATGATAATCAGTTTGACTTGATAAGTACTTTCACCTGACATATGGTTCCTCAAATTACATTATAATGAAGTCATTTTTTATTGTGTCAAATCAGCCTGAATATTTGGCCAACAACACTGATAATATTCCACAGGAGCAGATGAGGCAGAAAGTGTATGTTAGGTACATGTACTCACCAGAAGGAGCTGTTTAAAATGTGAGATTGCTGTCATTTATCTCCAGCACTCCCACAGAAAGGCAGGCACATTTGCAGACATCCATTGCAAGACCATTATTAACAAGCAAAGCCAAAGGTGTGAGGGCCTGAAATCAAAACTCTACGTTTCTGGGGAGAACGCTGTCATGAATAACAGTGGACCAACACAAAGATATAAAAGATGGCAACTTCAATACAAATAGAACTAAGGCAAAACCCAATCAGAACAGACAATCATTTAGACTAAAAGACAAGACAGCTGTAACTAAATACATGACCCCAGCCACTGTGACACAATACTTCAAAATAAAAGTCCTACAGAAAAGTGGCTGACCTTGTCAGTCACAGTTCCTCTGTGGGATCGATAAACAGGTATAACACAAAGCATATTGACTGCCCTGTGTGTTTCACTGACGTTTTTGGAATTGGTTAATCAAAATGATTCCTTATACATTGTTACTCGAAACATTTAATCTAGTATCAGTTTAATAGTTTCATCTTATTGTTAGTATCATAAATGAAAGTTAATACACAAGTCTAATTTTCAAAACAGTCCAAGGTCATACACATATTTGTAAATATTTTAACAATACTAATCAATGCGATTTTCTGTTGGTTTTCTGTGTACAAAATGTTAGCAAAAAAACTTGATTAGAGCTCGCTGAACACTCAAACACCATAGACAGGGAATATCTGTGTTTTGTGACAGTTACAAAAGACCTCTGAATTTTTTTTCCTCACTTATTTTTTTTTTCTTTCACTCCCTCCCACTTCTACCCTTTCCTTTTGTGTTCCTCTCTGTCTCTGATGTCTCTTCCATTCCCCTCCACCAGAGAAGGAAATTTGCAAAGTTTAGTTCCCATTCCATATATAGTGTCCTTTCCAATTGGAATGTGCATTACATACAAGGGGTAAAATGCATTTAAATGTGCACTTTTGAAACAGTAAATTTCCTTTTGAACACATTGTGGCACAGTGTATTTATTTAACATTACTTCATGCAATATTCAATAGACTACTGCGGTTTTAGAGTAGATTACACACTTTCAGAGTAGGAGTACCACAGTAGGAATGGGTGTATTTAGCCTATAGTTTAATTAAACACTGTTGCATTCCAAAAACGGATACAATATTCCCTATTGGCAGTGGCCTCTTTAAGCAGAATAATGCTCCCTTCCACAAAATGTTCAGGAATGGTCTGAGGGACTTGACAATGTGTTGACTTACCTTTCAACATACCCAGATCGCAAGCTGATCAAGACTCTGTGGGCTGTGCTGCTAAAGTCTTGATCCCAGATACTACAGTAAAGCATCATATGTCTTGTGGAGTCCATGCCTCAATAGGTAATGGCAGCTTACTCAATATCAGACAGGTGGTTAAGATATTATAGAGGACTAGTAATGTGCGGTCTACTGAATATTTGCAGTTGCTTGCTACTGGTGTGACTGAATTAAAAAAATACTTCCTTGTGTTGTTACTTGTTGTAAAAGTTCACCTAATTAAAATAATTGCTAACCTGCCTACCATTAAAGGTATACTGTATTTACCAATAATTCTACACTAGACACAGCTATATGCTACACACTGATTTGTAGTAAAAAAGCGTAAACTGGGTAGAGGGATACCTTGTGTTAGGTTCACTGGAGCAAATCCAAAGAAAATGAACCTTTCACTCTCAAGAATATGATTAGGCCTAAACATACCACCAAAGCAGGTGCAATTAAAGTAGCTGACCAGGCATGACACATTGCAAACTGAAGCTCATCTCATGGGCAGAATTCATCTGGAAAGAAGGACCAAGCAGTAAAGGTACTATTCGATTTGATCCTGGCCTCAATCTTACGAAATTATGACTTGCAACCACTTTACTCACTGATCTATGGACTCATTAGAATCGTTTAATCCATCTCTGTAATTATCAAATGGAAAAATTTAGTCCTACAGTCATTTCAGTACTAATCAATTATAATAATTTAATGACATAATCTTTTTAGTATTTTTCCAAAAGAACCAATAAATCCCACAATCAAATTCCATTGTTTGGCAATCATCTAAAAATCAGAGTAATTTCACCATAATTTCTTTCTCCTATCCATCATGATAATTCTACAATCATGTCAGTGTGTATCTATTGGCATAATTTAATTTCACACTTTTTTTCAGTATTTAATGATTTGAATTACAGTCATTTAATAATTATTTTACTTAATTTTACAATCACTTACACTGTAATGTATTGTATTATAACTAGTGATCGACCGATGTTGATTTTTTTTTACCGATACCAATACCAGTTATTTGCATGTTTATGTGCCCGATATCCGATATTCTGAACCGATATTGATTTACTATTATACTTCTGTTTTTGACACAATTATTCCAACACCACTGAACTGAACAAACTGTTTAATTTATAACAATCACTCCCTCCTTGCATACAAATCAAAACTAGGTGTCTGAAAGTGCAAAAAATACTAAAATATACTTAAAAAATACACTGTTACTCCAGTCTTCATTGGTGCATTAACTACATATTAATAATTTATGTAACACATCTAATGTGTGCATTAATAGCTGTTATGTTTAATAAAATCTACTAAATATAGGATATTTTATTGCACGCAATTTCCCCTCATGAGCCATGCTGCAATGGCGATCATGCGTATAATTCTCAAAACACCCACCAGATGACAGTGTTTATCGGTGAACCCGATAACCGATTATGATCAAATGCTTAAATATGGGGAAAAATATCGATATATCGGTCGATCTCTAATTTTAACTGTATTGATGAACAGTTTCACCACTGCTGCTGAAATAATGTAATTCTACAGTCCTTTAATTAGAATCATTTAATTCCTGCACTGTCTCTGAGCCAAAGTCACCTTTGTAACTTTTGTTTAGATTATATTCACTTCAATATAATCTATTTTATATTCAAGTAATTTTCAGGTTTAAAAATATGAAATTCATTTTACACTCTCTCTCTCTTTGGCAGTGATTGACTGTGGCCCTGTAGATGGATCTGTGGGAGAAGTGGTGTATAAAAACTCCAGTAACAGCACCACGTTTGGCTCCAGGATCCTGTACAGCTGCTGGAGTTCTTCAGTAAACCACAGTGCGGATATCACAAGTCAATGAGATAATCTCATGGCTTTCATTGCCACTCATAGCTTCAATTGTTTTGCACCTCTTCCTTGTTCCATATTTTTTATTGTTTGTCTGATGTAGGCATGTACATGTGTGACCAGAATGGGCAGTGGGTGAGAGAGGATGGAACCACATTGCCCTCATGCCAGTCAGGTAAACCTATACTTACTTCATGCCTCTGTCTTTGGATAAAGACTTGTTTTCTATCGACCAAACAAAATGTGACCTAATCGATTAATTGATATGCTCAGTTACTAATATAATTAACAATGACAAGGCTAATGTTGTTATACGCCGAGGTCAGTGAGTTGTCAATTAAAATAGAAATGGAAAAGGGGTGTATGTAGCTCAGGTAACTTAGTGGGTTGGATATTTGCATCAAGACCATGAGGTCATGGGTTTGAATCCTACCTGCAGCACCACTACTGGTTCCTTGAGCAAGACCCTTAACCCCAAGTTTCTCCAGGAAGTTAGGGGATGGATGTCACTTTGGATAACGATGTCTGCTAAATGCCATAAATGTGATGCAATTGTCTTGAATCTATCTTTTTGCCTTCTTTTGAACTGTTAGCATTTTTATATGCAGAGTCTGTTTGTGTTTATATATGTAAGGATCTGTAACAGATCTGGAGAGCACCACACTGCCAGAGTTTGAATACCAGAGTATTCTTCCAACAACTACAACTCAACCTGGTAAGCTGAGAAGTCGACTGTGGTTTTTGTCACTTGTATGAGAATGCATGTTGCATGAGTAAGCAAAATAAGTAGGGGTGAATGCTCTTTTAATATCACTGTAGTACTCCTCACTAATGGAAAACTTGATTATTGTGGAAGTACATCTCAAAATTACAATGGTGAAAGTTTTGCCATGTAAAACTACATACAGTGGGGCAAAAAAGGATTTAGTCAGCCACCGATTGTGCAAATTCTCCCACTTAAAATGATGGCAGAGGTCAGTAATTTTCATCATAGGTACACTTCAACTGTGAGAGACAGAATGTAA
>JBBKCR010091137.1:0-24512 GCA_037577295.1 Ladigesia roloffi | reverse complement strand
GTGTGTGTGTGTGTGTGTGTGTGTGTGTGTGTGTGTGTGTGTGTGTGTGTGTGTGTGTGTGTGTGTGTTTTACCTGAAAGGCTCTCGGTGCGTGTGTCCACACTGGCTTTTTTGGGAATGGGCAAAGTATTGGTGGGAGAGCGAGGAGGACTACTGCTGCAGGAGCGGCCGCCTTTTAACAGCTTCTTCACATCATCCAGTTCAGTCCCTACACACACACACACATCCATAAACACATAAACACACACGTATACAAACGCATACACATACACACACATACATACATATATACACACACAGCTTTTATTCCTGTCTTTTTCCAGTTGACTTCCAGTCCACTACTCGATCATTCTGATGTAATTCTAGTTCTCAACTACATCTTAACCATTACAAACTACAGCAAAATATTTTGGCCTAAATAGGAGTACATCAAAGGTTTTCATCATTCTGTGTCCACGCACACAACTGAATTCATGCACATACTCAAGTTTTTTTGCAGTTTCGTTTTTTTTGCTGAGCCTAAATGAATTCCTCAGGAACCAAATGTTTCTGGGGATATTTTTGCTAAATTTAGAAAGGTTTGCTAGTTCCTCCAAATGTATTTCCCTTCTAGTCTTTGTCCCCCCCAAGAAGCTAAGGCTTCATTGATGCACTCCTTAAAATCAAACTGAATAGGAAATCATAGGAATTTCTTAAAAAATCATACGTTTTAGAGGCAAGCAATAATAGATTTTGATTTTTTTTTAACAGTATAAACAAGTATCTGGTGTTTAGCATAATATGTTAAAATGTATCATCCCTTACATGATCATGGACATGAAGTAACATTATAAAAACAGCTAATTTTGACTCATTTTAAGTAATGTAATTACAATCCAAACACAACAATTTATTATTGTGACAGTGTTCATTAAACTCTGTACTGACATCTAGTGGAGGGAGATGCACTCTGCAGCCTGGCTCTGATCTCACTCTCTGCAAAAGAAGACAAGAATCAGAATTACTGTCTTGCATTTCCAGCTTCAGACTAAAGCTTCTTGATGAGACTGGACTTTAGGACCGTTTTTATGTACCTCTGGTCTGGGTGCGTCCTCTGGTGGCTGCATTTGCAGCTGCTGAAGAAGAAATCAACAATTTCAGACCATAATGTCTGGTCTTTATTGATTTCCCAATAACTAGTAACAATATATGCATTCAGTATCTATTATAATAAAGTTGATTTATGTATTTAGCAAAGAAGATAGACTTGAAACTTACCATACTCCTTCCTGGTGTATTCGGGTGAAGAATTGGCACTGGAACCTCCTAAAGAAAGAAAAGTGGCACAGATAAAGTATAAATATAGTACATTGTTGTATAGATATAGTGTAGTACAAATATATAGCACATTATACAGTGTGTGAACCATTTATCTCAGCAGTGAGTGGAATTTTGTTTCCAGCAATAAAAGGTGAAATATATATAAGTTAAAATATAGGGCTGGGAATTTAACACATTAATTAGATTAATTAATCACAGAGAATAAATAAGTTAATATTTTTAACACAATTAATCATCTTCTCATTCAAATTTTCGAGTAACAGCAGGAGAAGCGAGTCCCAGATCACTGCTGTGTGAGCAGCCAGAAAGCGGAGTTCAGTTCAGTGAGATTTTGGAAAAAAAGCCAAAATAGAAAAGTTGCTCGTGTGTCTCCCACTTCTAATTTGGAGCACAAACACATGTTTATTTCAAAACTTTGCCCATCGGGAGAGTGTGTGGCAATTGTGAACCTGGTCGTAGTGTAGGTAGGAGAGCTGTTGGTTGAGCTAGAGTAAGCAGGATAGGGAACATTGGGCTGGAAGTAGCCACATTTGCTTTCTCCATCCAGACCTCCAGAGGGGCGGAGTCTCAGCGCTGTGGCCGGACAGTGTGAGAGAGCTGGGAGACATAGTGTATCAAAACTTACAACTGTCTTATACTTTAAACTAATGTATATGTGTATAGGTCTGTGTGTGGTATATGTATATATTCCACAGGTTTGGTTGCAGATTCCTCCTCTGTGTTTTCAGCCATTGAACAGAATTTTGAAATTGATGAGCGGCACACCTTATTTAATCAGATGAAATCTTGTTTCATCCAAAACAGATATTTGATGGGAAATATGTCATACTGGGGTTCTATGATGAGAGGCCTGGAAATGGGGCAATGGAAATGTTTTTGTACTTGTCCTGATATTAGTGATTTATTGTTGATTAGTGGATTAAGACTAACAGTACTGTGGACTACAGTACTAACAGTACTGTAAATATGAAAACTTTCCCAAAAGAACAATAAGGAATGTCCTTTCCAATCTGACCACTTTGGAAATATACGACAGTTTGTATAACATGTTTATATATAATATAAATACACTATTCATTTTGGCTAGGTGGAGAACCTAGGGTTAATCTAGGTTTAGTCAAAGGAAAGGCTTAATCTATGTCCAGGACACCTGTAATGTTTTTTCAATGCCTAGATTAAACTGTGTACTCACTCAGATCCATAGAAGAAACATGTACAGCTTCACAATTTTTAACAGTATAATTCTAGTCATAACCATGAGATTGCACAAGAATCGCATATTAGAATCCCAAGAGGAGCCTTCAGGGACTTTCTGCCTTACTGCCTGTAATTAATTAATTTTGATTCAAAAGAATCATTCATGGCTACAGATAGAATCATTTTATAAATATATCTGAAATCAGACTAATTTTACTGGAATTAAATCAACGTAAACTGCATCAACAGAAGAAATGTTAGAAGGTCAAAAGGCCCCACTCACCCTCGTATCCCCCGGAGCGCATGGTCACGCTACTCTTCCTCTCTGCCGGGATCGGCGAGTAGGTGATGGAGGAGGAGCCACTCTTCATCATGCCTCCTGACGAAGAGGAGCCAAACTTGGTCACAGATAAAGAACTGGAGCCGCTTCCCACCAGCGCGCCCGATGAGGAGGACATGGTCAGGGAACCTCCAGACATTCCAGCTGAATCTGAAGAAGAACCAGTCACCACTCGAGAGGAAGAGGAGGAGGAGCGGGACTCGAAAGTGCCTGAGGAACCTCCTCCTGAGGAACCTTCAACTGTGACAATGGAGATGCTGGAGGAACCTCCAGATGAGGCTCCAGAACTTCCAGAAGCTCCACCTGATGTTGTTCCGGAGACAGACAGGGAAGAACTGGACGAGGCCACAGACGAGCTGTGACCACCTCCACCGCCCACAACTCGGGCTGAACCACCACTCGAGGCTCCTACTGAAGATGCTGGAAGAAAGAGAAACAAACTTATAATGAGCAACATTTATATGGTTCTTCACAACATTTATATGGTTTCATGTGTAGTCTCAATACATTTTTTCATTTACAATAACATTTTCTAACCTATTTATATTGCCATACGTTTACTATAATGCTTACTATAAATTCACATGTTTTTTGCAGATTAACTTCCAAATATTATTTGGACTGTAAACAATATGTTGTTACCCAGGACTGAATTATTTACTGACCCCTAAAAACCCTATGTGACCTTTAAAACGTTACTGTGTATTATCCACCTTGTTAAAGAGGCAAAACGGTGACATGGTAGTCTATGTTGTGGAGGCAGTTGTGTATGAGACAGGTATTTGTACAAAATTGTACTGCTCAGTCGAGAGCCCTCCATCATCCCTGAAATGCATTTTTTCCAATGCATCCAACAGTCACTGAATCAGAAGATTGCTGGTTTGAATCCACAGTGAGAGTAATTATTTTTTATGCAATTTTTTTGGCTGGTTTTACAGCAACCAAGCAAACGCATCAAAAAGGCATGCTTGGTTCTGCTGTTTTGTCTGTACAGAGTGTTACTATGTAAATTTAGTTTGTTTAAAAGTTGGAAGCATGGCATTGTCTAAAATAAAGCATTTAGATTGTCCTTCAGTGGACGCAGGAGACCTCCTATATTCAATAATTAAGCGGTGATAAGGGGTATTAATAATGTATCTCTTAGTTATTGAGTGGCTTATCATTATCATGTAGTATTTTTATGTTATAATGTAATAATGAAATGTAGTTCAAATGTAATTTCCATATCGCCTTCCCCTTAGTTACAGACCGTAGCTGGGCCAAGAAACAAGGCAGGTGTTTCTAATAAAGCAGCCAAGAAATTTAAGTATGGTAATGCTGCACCTATAAACATCTTATTTTTATGACAGTATATCAGGTCAAAAGTGAAGATGAGCTCACAGGATATGACATAACTACTGCTGCTATTGCTGCTGCTTCCACCTCCTCCACTGTTCTGGGTGATGATCCTCTTCTCCACCAGCACTGCTCCTCCAGAAGAAGAGCTAGAACCAGAACTGGAGGTCACCACCCGCTGAGTGCTCACTGAACTACTGTTGCCCTCTAGTTGTGGAGAGAGAATAGCGCGTTAAATGGTCACAGTTCCGACTATGAAGCAAAATAGCGCTTTAAAAAATCATTGCATTGCTTTACAATGTTTGAACCTGTGTAGGTTACAGTTAATCCAAACTCACTTGGTGGAAGCGCTGTCAATCTTGTGTTGGTTGTCACCGTCTCTGTAACTAGAAAAAACAAACCATTTTCATAAATTAAGAGTATATTTGGGCGGGGAGAAACAGCACTTGATTCTAGTGTGCCAACTGTACCACGAGGGGTGGGCGCCCCCACGAGCGTGAAAGCAGGCTGCATTTTTAATGAGTAATAAGATATAAATATAATTATTTATTTTACTTATTTTACACTTGTGATAACACCCACATCCAAAATGGCATTTATTTGGCTCATCGTATTAATAATTTAGAACTGCCTCAAAATTTCACAAATCATGATTCCAGGGGCGATCATCTCACCACTAGAGGAGCTATAGCGAAAATAGTGAAAAAACGCATTGTTGTGTTTTGGCTTAACAAAAATATGCCCCCAAAACTCTACAATTTCATTTAAAAATCTGTTTAATATATTTCCCTTAACAAAAATAAAAATGGGGATTTTTTTTTGGTATATGCTGTCATTTCCTTTTAAACAGTTTAAACAGGTTAATATAGTAATACATTTGTGTCATTTTTAGCAATACAATACAGTAAAATGTAGGGTTAATCACCAAAAATTCTGACATCAATAATTCACTGTTCATCAGCCGCACGTCTTATTCAGGGATATTCAAGAGGAGTAATGTATTGTTTATTACTCAACAGCCTATTAAATTAAATTTGCAAAAATAAGGCAAATGGGCTTTAAGAAAAACAAAACGAAAAACAAGAGAAACATTTAAGATGAGTCAGGAGCAGACTGTTTTTGAGTCCCAGTCTGCTTCTGCTCTGAGCTCAGCATATTTAATCCCAAAAGTCTTTTCTTTTTATTCTCATGGCAGTACAATATATTTAACCAGTTGTATTTTAAATGGAAATGTAGCTGAATTTACATTCATACTTATGTTACAAAATTAGTATACTTTCTTAATAATTTAGAATTCAAATGCATAAATGATATTGCCACTAAAAAGCAAATAAAGACATAAATAAATAATGCAGAAAAGATTTATATGTTCTGCATTATTGTGGAGATTTATGCGTAAAAATCTCAGTTGTGGCTAAATCCACAAACGATCCATGTAAACCCGGGGGTTACTGTATTCCAAAAATATATTAATACAAAATAAAGAAAAGAACAATATGAAATACAAAATTTTAAAAATGAGGACTCTTGATATAATTTGAAAGGTCTGATTAACATGTGATTAAATCATTATTGCTGGTAAACAGTTAGATGTCTGTTTCCTACGAGTTCCTGCGTGATGCAGCAAAAGCAAAACTATATTTGTGGACAGCTGCCAGGTACCTGCCACAATCAGCAAAAACCTTTCAGAAAGCAAGACCTTTCAAGAAATTGTTGCGCAATGTAATTAAAGTGAACTCACAGAAAGTGAATTTCACTATTCAAGGTCAATGATCTGCAGATGGTTCATAATATAAAAACTGTGCACAGTAGGGGTGGATTGATACTGAAATATTGACAATTCCAATCCTTTCGTATGTCAAACCTCACATGAAAATATTAATACTATGTGTTTTATTCAAAATTGTGTATTTTATCTTCCTCAGTAAGTGGATGGTGTAAATGTGTGTTAAAAAGTAAAGGAAAATCTGTGTTAAAGAGACAATCATCCACAATGAAGGCTCTGAAATTCCCCATAATCCACAATTTAAATTCAAATACAAAGGATTTCAGATATCATGACCACATTTTACTGGTTTTCAGTTTCAAAAAAACCATTTATTGTTATTATTATACTTGTTATAATTAATATAACAACAACAACAACAATAAAAATAACAATAACAACAACAATAATAATAATAAATAATAAACAACAGCAGCAATAATAATAATAATAATAATAATAATAATAATAATAATAATTATTATTATTATTATTATTATTATTATTATTATTATTATTATTATTATTATTATTATTATTATTATTATTATTATTAATATTATTATTATTATTATTATTGGGATATAAACCTCAGATATATCGCATGGTATCAAAAATTAAATGGACTTTATCACCAGTAAGCAGCTAGTAAAACAGTTTGCCTGATCACTTTAGTGTACACTTTAGGGGACAAGCTGGAATTTCACAGGCTGACATTCAACAAGTTGCTAGATGTTATACATTCCCTATGTATCTATGAGAAATTATTTTTTTTGCAGTCTAACAATCTGAAGCCATAAAATGCTTGTATTCCAAAATTTGAGCTATTAAAAACCTACGTTTTTACACTTTGTGCAATAAGAATCCAGTGGAAGCCATGAGAAACAACAGTTTGCAATCTGAAGCATAAGAGGAAACAGTGTTTTGAGAAACCCACGTATAAACCAAAGCTTATTGTAATACTATACTGTCACTAATATAGCATCGAGTGTTTTATGTGGTCAGAGTATCACTTTTATTAGAACACTTATAAGCCACATATCTGCTGAAAAGTAAAAGTCAAAATTATTAGACCATCCAAAATGTATTTCCACTCACCTTTCCCTGAAGCTCCCGATCCCCCCTCTGCATTCACAATCTTTGTTGTGATTAAATTGTCCATTCCATGTTCACTGATTGAAAAGGGAATAAGTAAAACACAGCATACTTTACATACAAAAAAAATATCATAAAATGTTCAACATTGCCAGAATTGACCAAAATGCCACATTGAGCTTCGACCAATCATGCCACAATGTAAATCCGCATCAGAAACTCTCTGAAATCCTGTGGTCATAAAATAAGGCAATCGCCTGCAAGTAGCTTTTAAAATCTAAACATACAAGCAATTATATCTGAAGTCTTGGAAATACACTGATTCCATTTTTTTCACTTTCACAAAACACCTGTTAGTGTCCACAGAGCAACATCCTGCGTCAGTGCTGCCAAACTTATTCTAGAAACCTGTTTTTTAGTTTATAATCAAAACCTTGATTGTAAAGGTGATTGAAACTCACCACTTTAGGTAGAGCACCACTCCATCCTAGAGACCTGAAGTGCGCTTGTTGAGTAAAGAAATCAAACTCTAACACACCCTATGAAGCGATTTTAACTATGGCATCAGGCATACTTAATATCTGGACACCGCAGGTTTCGACACGACTCCTCTCCTCAAGGCAGCAACAACCTAGTCATCCTATATGGAACAGAGTGTTTGATGAAATGTACACCTTCGTAATATACACTCTGTCTTTGACATTTTGAAAAATGGGGTCCAATACAGTTATTTTTTCTAGTGATGCCTTAGAAAAACATTTTGGGTTCTCCAAAGGATTTTTAAATGGATGCATCATTAGATACTTACATAAAAAAAGCTTTCACATAATAGCTTAATGAGTTTTTTCCCCAGAACTATATATTTAAGTCCCTTTAAGAATCTGAATTTGTAGTCAAAGTATGAGAAATATTATTACTTATGAAAGAAATGTGCCACAACTATTTACATCTCCAGAACACTAGATACTTCTAACACTAGATACTTCTAATTTAGATTAATTATTTTTCTTCTGATGGCAGGAGGGGATGGTTATCCTGACAAAATATTCTGATTATTCTGATGTTGTTTTAGCACCAGCATTTTACTGCAATCTTCACAGCTTAAAGCATACAAATGATGGCCTAAAAGGCTGGATATGAGTTAGTCTGCTCCTGGTGTTTGTTTCCACCGCACTGCTGGTCCCACTGGAGAAGCAGGTGCTTCCAGAAATTCCAGAATATATTACGGAAGCGAATAAATCATGACTCCTAAATCATTATCAACTTGGATGTACAGTTTAAGGGGAAAAATCATTTAATTGTAGGTTCTTTACTTTTTATTACTTTACCTTTTTATGAAACTGTTTTTTTAATGAAGTGTCCATTAATCTTTTAAGGATTTGCTCCAAAAAATCCTTTCTACTTGTATTTCTTACTTCAGACAATGTTACATAAAAATGTAATTCCTTTTTCTTAGTAATGGATCATTCATAGGGTATTCTGTAAAGTCTACAGTCCATCAAGGATCTGTGACATTTGTTTCAGAAATCAGTAATATATCAGGTGTAAGACATATAAGTTCTAGAATAAGATTTACCACAACAACCACCAAGTTATCATTATTAAACAATGATAAACCACATCCAATTACATTCAGCACTTAAGAGAGATCTTATGTTGACCAAAAACACAGGCTGTGGTTTTCTAATTAAACCTAGAACTTTAAAAGCCTGTGTAAAACATGTATTTTTTTCTATTTCTAATTCTGTATTTGGTTAGATGTAATTTGTGTGCTGTATTCTTTTAAAATTAGTCATAAAAATTTTAGCTGTGCTCGTCAGATGTAATTTATTTACTTAGCACATTCACTTTTAACACTTTCAGATCTTTTGCTCTTTTAATTATAAGCACTTTTTCTTTCTTTCTTTAAGGCACTCTTCCAAAACTCTACATGCTGCCATACATAAAGCATAAGTACACTTAGCATACATTTTACAGCTCCCTCCCAGATACTACAACACTGATCTGTGTGTGTGTGTGTGTGTTACCCCAAGGCTAGCTATTACATAATGTTCAATGGTCTTTGAATGTTGTGGTTTTCTTTATATTGCCACACAATAACAGTGATTAAAGTCCTAAAGGCATGTTTTACAATGTTGTTGTAGTGAACTCTCGCCTCACATACAAACCGCCCTATGACTTGTCCTTTGGAGAGAAAGTTCCTTGCCTTTATTGTAGTCTGCACTCCTGTGGCATTCCTTGTATGCTAAAAACTTCCCGCATCAAAAATTGTTTAATCTCTTAAAAAAACAAGCATGTCTGAAAATGTGTAAGAAACATGTGCCTGGCTAAGATTTCTAAACCGTGTTGGATTTGACTTTGCTTTAGTATTGAAATTTGCTTCTACAGTGCCTGTGCTGCACTCCTACATTTCTTTCACATGTTTGAAAATTAAAATGCTGTAAACATCTCTCTGTCTAGCACATGATTGATTTCACAGAGTTAATTACTACTGACAATAACTTAAAAAAAAACATGACTCTAAACAGAAGCCAATATGCAGGCCCTTTAGCTCCTACTATGAGTGTTCCTAGTAGATCCTACTACAAATGTTCTCCTGGTTCTACTATAAAATGTTCTTTAGACTCTACTATTTGAGTTCTTTAATTCCTACAATAAATGTCCTTCAGTTTCTACTATGAGTGTTCTTCAGCTCCCACTTTAAATGTTCTTAAACTTCAACTAGAAATGCTCTCCACATTCTACTAACGTTCTTCAGCTTCTATGGTAAAGGTTCCTAAGCTTTGACATCCTTCGCTTCTACTATAAGTGTGCTTCAGGTCCCACAATAAAACTTTTCTTCTGTGGTAAATGTTCTTCAGCTCCCACAGTAAACGTTCTTCAGCTCGTACAGTAAATGTTCTTCAGCTCCTAGTGTAAATGTTCTTCAGCTCCCACAGTAAATGTTCTTCAGCTCCCACAGTAGATGTTCTTCAGCTCCTATGGTAAATGTTCTTCAGTTCCTACTGTAAATGTTCTTCTGCTCCCACAGTAAATGTTCTTCAGCTCCAGCTGTAAATGTTCTTGAGCTCCCACAGTAAATGTTCTTCAGCTCCTACTGTAAATGTTCTTCAGCTTCCAAAGTAAATGTTCTTCAGCTCCTACTGTAAATGTTCTCCAGCTCCTACTGTAAATGTTCTCCAGCACCTACTGTAAATGTTCTCTTGGTTCTACTACATATGTTTATCAGTTTCTACCGTTCAATAGAAATGTTCTTAAACATGTATCAACAGTTCTTTTTCTTATCTGAATACATGGATATTACTGCCAGCAATAACACATCATATCCTACAGACATGTTAGCCAGAGAAAGCTGCCTTTGTGTCTTTAAAACTTTTTGTCTCACAAACGCGATCTAGTCAAGCATTCAAAATACAATCTTGTGGGTGTGCAAGCAAGGTCTACACAGTTTACCTGATAGGAGAAAGGTATAGAGGGCAATGAAACAAGAGTAGCAGCACCAACAGGTGCACCAATAGGAAGAATTGCTCACTCATTATATTAAGATCAAAAACTATTCAACTTCCCAGGCATTGAGGGTGTTTTGATTTACATAATTACTACCTGAACAAAATCAGTCTTTGTCTCTCAGTTTACAAACAATTGACAGTAATTGTGTTAAAGTGATGTACCATATTCATGTGGGAATTTGAGTAAGGTAAATCAATGCAGTCACTTTTTCAGTGTACTGAGAAATCACTAGCTCTGATATGTCCACTGGTATGAATATACATTAATATCAGGTCAGTTCTCATTATGCAACCCAGTAATAATCAGAGCATCTGATGCTGTACTTACTAGAGGGAGCAAGTAGCTGCAGCACAGGAATGCTGTCAATGTAATTGAACTTGAACAAGCACTGATGATTTTTGCAAAGCAGAATGGCTCATTTACAGACAAACCAAAGTCTTTTTCTGTATTAATAGCTGAATTTTTAAAAATCCAACGTAATAATCACTCAGGAAATAAACACTCACCTGTCCTCTCTGTTTGTGAAGAAATGTGTTAGGCTGGCTTCTTCAGCGCAGTGTCTGAATGCTGACTGCTGGAAACTGATTATATTTCAGACCAGGTCAAGGTGACTAATCAGCGGGCAGGTATGCAGATGTTTTTGGAGGAATTGTGCAGGACCACTGGTACACCAGTTGTTCTGACTCACCGTTGCTATCGGCAAGTTTGAACAAGATAAGGGGCTGTAACTGGCTGCCTATGATGATGGGCACATAAAGTTAGGAGAAAACAGACCCTCAAGGCAAGTTCCTTTTAAAGAGAGAGTGAGAGTGAGAAAGAAAGAGAAAGAGAGAGAGAGAAAGAGAGAGACAGAGAGAGAGAGAGAGAGAGAGAGAGAAGAACAAAGTAAAATTACTGTAACCATCATGATATAAAGGGATCTGAAATAGTATATGTTTGTTAAAGGTTTACAAAGAAACTGCATATGGTCCACTTTCACATTAAGCTATAAATGCATACAGATTTGGATCCAGATCCAGTTGTCTATGATATAAAACTTTAACACACTTTGACATTGTGTACTTTGTGGACATACAGCTGCTTGCAAAAGGTTGATTCTATACCAATATATAGATCCCCAAAAGTGTTCTCAAGAACAAAGTTTTAGGACACTACATCTCTGACAACTCTCCTAGTAAGTCTCTAAGGTCAGCAGGAGCCAGTCAGCTAGACGTGAAATGACATGAAACTAAACAAATTGAAACGGAGATTATTCCCTGTACTGCTCACCGCTGGATCAAACTGATCATCAGTAACAGATCTGTTTTTAAAAAGCTGCTAAAACTCCACTGTTCTCCTCACCCTTCTTTTAAATATCTGCACCTCCTTTGCACTTTTAATCTACTTTTGCTGATTTTCTATTTTATTTATTTTATTTTATTTATTTTGTTCTTTTATTTTTTATGTTCTGCTATTTTTGTAGTTAATATTTTCATCTATTCATGTAAAACACATCGAATACCTTTGAGTATGATACAGGTCTATATGAATAAATGACTTTACTTGACTTTCAGGAGCTTTACAGGTTATTTAAGGGTTATTTTGGAGTGTAGAGGTTACAGTGACAAAATTCCTGCAGAAATGTCCATGTAATAATTTAAGAACAAACCAATTTTATCATTATAACATTTCAAAAGAGGCCTCTGAATGGCTTTTTCATTTTGAATTGTTAAAAAAAACTGAATTAAATTCAGTGTTACTGTGTTACTGCTCACTGAATATGCTATTATGTACTTTCACTCATAATTTTACAGCATTTACTATAAAGGTAGTATAAAGTAATGAACACAGTCAGAACTGCTAGTGAAACCAGTCTAGTTTATTGGCAGCATTCGTGGGAAATGGCTTATTCTCAGCTGGATAAAAAAAATAATAACGTCCCTCCAAATTCCTCACAGAGCATCCAAAACATCATAATACAACTCCTCACCAAAAGGTAGAGGTACATTTTACTGAACAAACAAATAGCACAGTGCTCAAATGGGCCTGCAGTGTGTTCTTATTGAGGCCAAATAAGAATTAAAATTAGTATTATTATAGGACTAACACATACTTATAAATAAAACAGAACAGAACAGGCTGTTGTACAAATATGTTACATTTGGAACGCAAAAGAGGAGATTTCAACTGATATATTACTTAGCAATAACAGTCTACTATAAGCAAATTGCATAGGAAAAAAACCCTACCATTTGCTTTGTATTGTGCTTAGCAACAGACATTAAAATCACTTTAAAGTTAAAATCACTATAGCCCCCTGAGATCCAGCACATTCATTTACTTCCTTTAAATACTGAATATTATTTTCACCTGTTCCTTAAGCATTTGAAGCTGCCTTATCAGGCCCCATACTGTTCTGTAAAGGACATCCTGGGTTTTCGAAGGATGTGTCATGTGCTGTGTTTGCTTGCTGGGAACAAGGACTGCAATGGTAAGACCTACATGAACTGCACCAAATGCAAAATGTTCCTCTACACAGAACCCCCCCAAAAAAACATGCTTCCTGGACTATCACACTTAAAGTGTCCAGAGGATGTTCTATGACATATAACTCACTGTTTGAAAATTATACAGGGTCTTGTTTTAATATCACTTTTTTCATTTTATGAATTATATTTTCACATGAAAATCCATTTTCACATGAATTCGTCCTGTTGTCCTCTACAGTGGACATGCTGGGAAAGTAAAATAAAAAAATTATTCAAAGAAATGTAAAGAAATTAAAATGTTCTAGGCCCAAATACATAGAAAATCACACAAAAAGAAATTTTTAGATGAAGGATATTTCATCCTTAATTGGTTTAATTTAAAACGACACATTTGTTTTTTACAGTGTGCAGAAGATCTTCAATTTGGAGTCGGGAGATATAAGTGTGGAACAGGTCATTTTTCCATGCTTGAACTGATCTCCAAAATTAATCTATGAGTTGAGTAAGATGTGTGTTTGGGAGCAAAACCAACAAACTGTTCAGGAATGTGGTTCCTAAGGACAAAAAAATGATCTCTAGTGTGTTGGTGTTGCTGCCAACCTTTTGATGTATCAGATGTCAGAAACATTTTTATATATATTCTTATATATGTGAACACACACACACAACATGAAACCACGAACACTCATTTAAACATTTTAAACCTTCTTCTTAGGTTCATTTTGGATGACTAATGTTCATATACTTTTCTATCCACCAGGCGTGAGAAGGTGAAAATGAAATTCCCAATAAGTTATAATTCCCAGTGACTCACAGAATTTCTGCTGTCATGAAATAAGTCATTTTGACAGCTCCTCAGGGATAGTTATAAATCTTATTCAATTGCTTTTATGACACTTTTGCAAAGAAAAGCTCATTTAAAAATGTTCAAAGGCAAAATCATGTGTGAATGTCAGAGACCTCGATTTTGTTTAATTAATTTTCAGTCAAAGTTGCCTTTTGAAACAAGGTAATGATTTTTCAATGTCAGAAAAATGCAAAAATCACATGCCAGTAATAATAAAAATCAATGAGCATAAAATTTGTGGATACCAAATTTTCCAGCCTTGAACCCAACAAGTACCATCTGTGTCCTCAGAAAGTGTTTACCAAAAGCTCTATCTAAGATCATGTTCCCCTTTGATTACCTACTCTCACACAAACCTTAGCTACCTCATACAATCGTAGGTGTATAATGAAATTATTTAGAAGATAATCCACCTTATGAGTTAAATGGGAATTAAAAGGTAAAGAGAAAAGTGGATAAATTACATCTGTGTGAGACCTGGTAGATCAAGGCAGACAACAAAGTTGAAGCTTTTGTCTTTAGCTGTCCTCTTAGCCTGTATTAGCTGTAGTTTGAAAAGATAAGATGGAGTTTTACATGACTAGGAGAGAGCTTGTGCTAGTCTTCACCTTCACCAGGTTGGTAGTCTTGGAACCGAGCTAGCGGATTAAAATTAATCATGACTAAAATTAGGTGAAAATGGGGAAAACGCAAGAGAAATCATGGAAAACAAATTAGGATAAACATTTAGATTAACTCTTATTCATGGTTCTAAATATATTTCACAAATATGTAAAGGGTTAGCTGAGTAAGAACCTGAGAAAAGTAAAGAACTAGAATGCTAAAAACTGCATATCTAGGAAATAGAGTAAGGTTTATTTACTAGGGATTGTAAATCTGAGATTTATTTATGAAAAACAGAACAAAACTACTATTTTCTGCAAAGTCTCCTGAAAAGAATGGAAGCTGTGATTAAAGCAAAGCTTTTGAATTTAGTGGAATTTGGGGAAGACTGTTGGGTCTGTACACTGATCAGCCACAACATTAGGTTAGTTACATGAACAACATTGATTGTGCCTGTCAAAAGGAGGGAACTGGTCAAGTGGAACAATCTGAGCGATTTTGACTAGCGCCAAATATGTGAAGTCTATTAAACTGGACCTGAGAATTTCCATGACAGCATGACTTCTGGGGTGTTCCTGGAATGGAGTGGGTAATACTTTCCAAATATGCTTACAAAAGTAAAAGCAAACAATTTGTGACATGTGAACACACCACAGCATAGCACACAGTAAGGCCAGTGTGAAAATCTTTCTCTGCATTTAACCCATTCACCAACTAAAGCAGTGGACATCCAGGAGCACAGCACTGTGTGGGGACAGTACTTTTTTGTTTAAGTGTACCCCAGTGGTGCCACAGACAGACCTGGAATTCAAACTCACAACCTTCCGAACGCAGTGGCTACTCTTTAGCCATTAGACCACCAGCTTTGCTTGGAAGGACAACCAGTGAACCAATGTGAGGGTAGAACACACGTCCCATTGACACACTTAGTAAAAAAAAGGTGTTATAATAGTACATTGGAATTTGCTGTGTTTGGGACATCCTGACATTCTGGTGGAAGTTACTTTGACATGGGACAGCTGATGGCCTAGTGCCTAGAGTGTGTGCCCTGTGATCAGAATGTTGTAGATTTAAATCCCAGGACTACTAGTGGCTCCCTTGAGCTTGGTAGCATCCCCAAATATTTCTCCCTGGGTGTTGTGTTCCTGGTTCCCTGCTGCTTCACTTGCTGAATGGATTAAATTCAGAGAAGAACTTCGAGCTCTCGTCTGTTCATGCATGACAAAAATGGTCACCTTTTTTACTTTATTATGAGACATGTACCACCTACCTAAAAGTTATTGAAGTTAGATGTATTCTTTAATAGCAGTGGTCCTTTTAAGCAAAATTCAAGATTCAAATTTTATTGTCAATACAACAATATACACAGTATATGGGGTATCAAAATGCCATTTCACCCCGGTGCATTTATAAGAATATCAAAATTTAACTACATATAAAACTAGAAATGACAAATAACTAATAAATACATTTAAGTACGATGTATGGAAATGGTGCTAATAGAAGCTACAATATATACAATAACAAAGAGGACAGGAGACAATGCAAAGTGGCCATGTACAGTTTCAGATAAGAATTTGTGCAGGTTGTATTTGGATACCAGGTTCATATTATTTTCATTAGGACAGATAAGACCCTACCCTGGACGCTACACGACATGACAAATGGCCCTGCCACAATACAAAAATTGTAAAGAAATGGTTTGAGGAACATGAACATGAGAAGTGTTGAGGTGTTGACTAGGCCTTCACACTCTCCAGATCTCAGTCTGTTCAAGTATCTGTGGGATGCACTGGACAAACTAGTCCGGCCCCCACATCACAAATTACAGTACATAGATCTGCAGCTAAAATCTTGGTGCCGGATACACCAGCACACCTTCAGGGGTCATGTGGAGTCCAGGGTAAGGTTGTTTTGGCATCTCAAGGGGAACTATCCAACATTATATACATACACAAACAAATATTCATTTGATGTACTCGTCTTTGGCAGAGCCAGTACCCCTCCATATCACGGAGCCTTGATATGCTGAGGGCATTGAGCTGTGGTGACATGACAGGTCTTTGAAAGTTGAAATCCCCTTAGGATGAAATATTGAGCTGGAACAGTCATGTTAAGGCACTGTACCAGCTATCACCAGCGGCTATAGTTCTGCATTTTGTGAGAAGTTAAAAAAAGCAGATAAATGTTCAAAAAATTTACAGAAACTCCTCAGGGCAAAAATACTCTACAATCAAGTCATCTATCCATACAGTCTGTACAAACAAATTACAGCTCCAAAACCCAATTCAACCCACCTGAAGCTAAAAATAAATAAAAAAGAGAACTGACACCATACTTAGAGCTCTAGAAAAAAACTAAAAGCACCACTGACAAGATGTATCCTTATTTCTAAATAAATAAACTGCACTTTAATGCATCAAGGAAATGGCAACCCATCTAAATAAGAGAAATGATGCCGTGTTTACAGAAATCTCTTTTTCACTCTTAAACAAAAAGGTTATAATTACCTTCAAACTTCTAGTAGTGTTTTTACAATCCAACTGCTCTTATTCATAGAGAAGTGTGTTGATTAGTTTTTATACTTTTCCTCATTAAATAATTTGCAATTCAGGTGATCACTAATCAGTACCACATGAAGCAGAACGAGGTGCTTGTGTAGGAATTAAACAGATTTTCAAAATAAACATTTATTTCAAAATAAATAGCAGTTGTCTCTTTTTTTTCCTAAACAATTTTAGGACATATAGGACAAATTTAGCACTGCTTATCCTAAACACATTTAAATGTTTGGGAGCTCCATTTAATGGTAAGAAATATAGATTTGTCAAAGATATGTGTAAAATGGTTCAAACACACTCAGGTTTGTGAAATCTGTTTAAAAATATCCAGAATAATGAACAGAGCTGTAGCTGATAATCAAGTACAAAAAAAGTAGATAAATAGATGAATAAATAACATCCAGAATGCCTCAAACATAAAAACACTGACCTCAGGCAGGTAAGATGACAAGAAGTGACTGTAAAAGAACATCTTGTTATACCCAAAATGTATTTTTAATTTAGCATACTATTCAAGGTCATACACTGCTAACATATAACATTATTATGATTGTTTAAAAATAGCAAAAATCAGCAACATGAAAACTGATTCCAAACTTTTGAACAGTAGTGTATAGCCACAGCCTTGGCTGAGTCGGTCAAAAGACTTCATGGAATGTTTGACATGTCTGTTCTTTTGTGCATCGCTCGACATTATTTTTATGCCACGCTTGGGTGATAAAATATAACAGTGACGCCTGGCATGATGGCACGCCCCAGCCTCCCAGCGCTTCTTTTCTACGCTAGCATGTTTGATGCCAGGGTAAAGTCTTGGCAATGTGGAGCTGCTGCCAGTGTCTCTCACTGAGGCATCACCTCACACCTACTAGAAAAAAGATGATAGTTCATATTGGATGTTTGATGTATTGACATACACACCCGCTCAAAACATTGGGGAAAGCTTGTCTTCATTCCACTAAATTTCAAAACCAGTACAGCCATTCATTAGTAACAACAATAACAATAATGATGACAATAAAAATAGTAATAATGATAGTAATAATGCATCAGTGCATCTAAAGCAGAACCAAATAACAACAAAACAACATGTAAAACGACATTGATCTAGGTAAAAAAAAATTTTTATTAAAAATGCTTTAGGAATTTTTAGAAGTCTCCAATGTGATGAAAACAAACAGAAAACATGAATACCTTTTCACTTATTAAAGGTGCACAGAAGATGGTGAAGTTGCTTCTGTAATATGAAACCTGCTTCCCAGTGGACACACCTGGAGAGCAGATTTACAGTGAACTGCGGGCTACAAAATTTCATTGACATGTTGATCCCAGTGATTTGTGGAGGGGGTTTTCATGCAGCCAAGGAGGTATTAAAAGACATTTTTCTGTAATTTCACTCAAAGCACAAGAGGAAGTGAAGATTTACTCATTTCCAATCTGATAGCCTGTATGTAATATGATAGCTCTGAGAGAAATGAACCTTTTAGAGCACCCGCTTTCAGATATTAGCATTACGATCTGGGCAGCTGGATGGCCAAGTGGTTAGGGCGTTTGCCCTGCAATCAGAAGATCAAATCCCAACTGCTAGAATCACCTCTGAGGTGCACTTGAGCAAGGTACCATCCCTTGCCACTGCTCCCCGGGCACCTTGTTGGCGGCAGCCCCCTGCTTCTCTTAGTGAATGTGATAAATGAAGAGAAATAATTTTACTGTGTGTTGTACTTTTATGACAACACATGTGACAAATAAAATTGGGATTTGTAAACAGAATCAAAGTGAACTTTCCCCACTAGGCTTTACTGATTGTTTGCTGGTGTAATATTTTCAAGTGAAGTTACCCTTTAGTAATGGCATTTGTCTAGAATTTTTATCCCCACTTTCGACATTTGTTTTGTTCCAAAGTCTTTAGAGCTGGTATAAGACTCGTTTTGATTGGCCGCCCTATTTAAACAGTAGTCTGGACATAAATGGCTAAGCTAACTTGCTGTAGGCTGCATATTCAGTCTGTAGCAAGTTAACTCCCCTCAGATAAAGATGAATTCAGCACTGGACAATTCTTTCTCTGCATTTGTGTCAGTTAAATTCCTACAAAGCGCCTCATTCTGCTTCATGAGGTACTGATTAGTGATCACCTGAATCACATCTTATTTAATGAGGAACACTCTCCTCTCACATTGTGACCAGGTGGATGGCAAAACACAACTAGAAGTTATTCTCTTTGAAGTTCCTTTCAAATTAGGCTTTAAAGAAGAATGTTTTTATTTGGAAATTAGGAGCAATATTGCCAGCAGTTCCTGAAAACGAAGACAACACTGTTCAGTTCAGTATTTGCACCTTTAACAGATACAACCTGATTAACTGAATATTTTTGTAGTAGTTTCTTTCTTTCTGGAGCTGCATGTTGTTTTTTTTAGATCACAGGGGCAGCAGTTTAGTTATAAACATTAAACTCTTTCATTTTTCCCACAATATGGACTCTTTTTAACTGGATCACTCCTGTGAAGGGTTAAAGGGCACTGCGGAATGTTGTTTTGGAGACGAGAGACTGAAATGGTTCAGCAATTTCACCTGTTTTTCTTTAACATTCTGTTGGTATTTCTACACAACCTGTTGGAACTTGTGTCTTCTCACAGTGCCAGGCTGGAGTAAGATTAGGCCTGAACTGTAAAACAGTTATTGTTTATACAGTTATTCAGCATTTTTAATATCAATTCAATTTGTACTGACTGATTGACACTGACTTTGTCTTACCAGGGATGCCGCCAGAAATCTTGGGCCAATTTTGGGCAACATTATTAATAAGATAATATTACTACCCCCTAACAGGGCCCCATGTCAGTGCTAGGCCCCTAGAATCGTTCTAACCTTTCCCCCCCGCACGGCGCCCCTGTGTCTTGCCAATATTATCAATCTCATCCATCAAATTGAGTGTCATTTTCTGACATTTATTCTGTGGTAAATTAAACAATTAATCAGGTATAGACTAAAGATATTTCATTTTTAAAATGCATTCACTGATAAAGACACTTTTGCATCCAGAGAGCAGGTTTTACATTAATTGAATACATAAAAATTGGCATTCGTGCGACAAATATGATTCCGAATATAGTGTCTGTAAACTGAAAAATAAGGTTGAATCTCTAAAGTCTTTCTAAAAACTTCATAGAGATATTTCAGTTTACTTGTGAGGGATCATTCCTCTAAACACATTATGCTGTATGCTGGTATCTTCGTGGTTAGGATGTTGCCTCTGCAATCAAAAGGTTTGAATCTCAGGACTCTTGTTTTCACTCTGTCCAGGTCGAGCAGAGCTAGATGGATCCCCTGTTTTGAGCCTTGGTTCCTCCTAAGTTTCTTTCTCCAGCTTTACAAAGTTTTTCCTCACCTCTGTTACCCTTGGTCTGCTCACTAGGCACTCAGACCTGGACACTGTCAAGCTGCTTTGTGACAACTCTGGCTGCAACAATCACTATACAAATAAATTCAATTGAATTTAATGGAACTGAATTTGATGGAATAAATTCACCGGCTGCCCACTGTTTCGCACGGTGAAAGAATTTCACTTCACTTCACTTTTACACAAACACATTGCACTGTTACACATTTGAACCTTGACTTAAATACTGTCATACCCAAACATTTGACTGGTTCTGGGACATAAATATCATATCAGGTTCAGTCAAGCTCAGAAGTCACTTCTAAACTATGAAGGGAACTTGCAGCCTGCATTTCCCTTATTTTTGTTTTTCTCCTTACCTTATTAATAAAACAGCTTTGACTCAAGAGAACAGTCACTGCTGTTTTAAATTCTTTTGACTCAAAAAACGTAAATGCAACAGGTTCTGTTAAAAGAAACAGAGGCCAGCACCTTTCACCAAGACCGGCACACCAGGTGGTTTTATTTGAAATACTTGCTTCTTAATTAAAGTACAAAGTGTCCATTTGTCATCTGTAAACACACCACAGCACAGTGTGAGCATTGTGAAATTCCTTTTTAGTATTAAATCCATTCACCAGGTGAATAAGTGGGGTGCAGTGTGTGAGTACGGTCCCTTACTCAAGGGTGCCTCAGTGGTGCAACCGGCAGTCCTGGGATTCAAACTAATGCCTTCCTGGTCACAGGGGCAACTCCCTAACTACAGACAGCCAACTGTTACAATGTGTTAAAGCAGAATTCAATCTTCATTTTGGATAGATTTTTTCTGATTATATCATGGTACTACATGAGATTTTATATTTTATTATATAAATTATATTTATTATATTAAGGTTACCTTACAGGCTATGAAAAAAGTGACTACAGTGATGACTATAATTACTCTCCATACTTTACTTCATTCACACACTGGGGCTGAACCTTATATGACACAACATAAGATTAAAATGACTAGATACTAGATAAAACCCAATTTCTGGATGTATAAACCAGAATTTCACACCATGTGGTAATTTGAGATTCATCTTGGGTTAACTGCTTTTTAAGGTAGATCTAACAAACTGCAAAAAGCTTCCCAGACATTCAACTGAAATGTTGTTTCTTTTTAAAATTTGTGTCATATATAGAGATTACTAAAAATAATAATAATAATGGAACTTATTTGTCTGCACTAAAAGAGGCCCATAGAAACCCCCTCAGTGTCTTAGCAAGTAAGACAGATTATTTTGTGCACATACATGTTTTTTACATTTGTATACATTTAGCAATTTTTGTTTTATTTCAGTTTAAAATACAGTATTGAATTTCAGGTGATTAACTGAACTGTCACTGCTTCACACCTCAGGACTGCACCTGCACTTTTGGCACTCACATCAACACTGTAATTCTGTTATTTATGGAAATAAGATATAGAATTTTTTATTTTGCTTCACACCTCAGGACTGCACCTTATGGACACTCATATCAACACTTTAATTCTGCTATTACTGTATATAAGATTTATATATATTTTTTTATATAGATTTAGAATGTTTATATTGTGTTTTTATGGCTGTGCTTGAGAGAAACCATCGACCGGAAACAAATTCCCTGTATATGCTCACATATACTTGGCCAAATAAAACGATTCTGATTCTGATAAGTTTAAATGTAAGTTTTCAAGGGACATTTGTCTGAATGTTAGTCATACACAATGTAAGCATCGAAAAACACCTTCAAAGCAGCACTTGAGAATTTTGAATGTGGATACATGGCAATGGAGAAAAATGTGCTTTATTTCCCCACATTACCTATTTTCTATTTGATATTTTTAAACCACACTATTACAGAACACATACACACACACACACACACACGCACACAGTTGCGTTAGAAGGAAAAATGTCACATTTTTAGCCTGCAGGTTTTTGACCAGTTTTAACTAAGGAGGAGAAAACTCTTGAAAACAGGCTTGAATGTGTCCAGACTTGAGGCCGGTGGATTTTGTGCAGCTGTACAGACTGGTGTGTAAATCTGCTGTTAGATACGTAGGGGATCATTACTTTCTCCCAGGAACACAAACACAACCATCAACACTGTATAGCACAGGTGCCCCCCTCTCTATCTCTCTCTCTAATAAGAACAGTACAGGCTGTAAAACGCCAACACGTTTCAGCATTGAAAGAAATTCAATAAATATTTATTTTTATTTATATCAATTATTTCCTCCCCCTTTCCGAAGACAACTTTTCAACTCAAAGCACAAATCACTGTTTCACTAGTAGTTCCCTACTCTGAGCAGCAGAGGTCCCACTTTATCTAAAACAGTGGAGTTCCTGAAAATCCTTTTCTAGCACAATTAATCTCCAAACAGTATCTAACGTTACCGACCCACTGCCTGTTCCAGCCAGTCAAGGCGTAATAGCATGTGTGGCACGTCGTGTTTGGAGCCATAAGCCACGTTTGGTGAACCTTGACCTAGATCATTTGTCAAAACTGCTTCATCTAGCTGATTGGTTCAGCTCGTAGAGCCAATTGGCAACAGCTGCGAAACACAGGCTCAATCTGTTTAAAACTGCTCCTCTGCTACCTCACGTGCAACGTACATCTAAAAGGTCATGTCAGTTTTATTTTTTAAAATGCAAAAAGTATTAGTTAAATGTGCTTTGTTGTTTGCAGTCCTAAACTCGGTGGCAGTCTCTGTCCCGTTTTCTTCACAACAAGAAGCAGTTTTTGAATTGAAGAGTGCTGTAGAACAACTCCAGACACAGGAAGAAATCTCAGAACTGATGCCTGAGGGTGATCTTCCTCGACCTCCACCATTAAAATTGCCAGAGTCTCAGAGAATCCTGGCTTCAGATGTCTATAAAGAACTCTTCAAACCTGAAATTGGTGACATGCCACTACCTGATGTGCTGAAATCAATCCTACTGCCATCACCACAGTCTACAGCAGCGTCCGTGCCGGCTGCCCCCGTGCTGGCTGACTCCGACCCGGCTGCCCCCGTGCCGGCTGACTCCGTGCCGGCTGACTCCGTGCCGGCTGCCCCCAGACCTGTTGAGATATTGTGCCATTTGGATCGTATTTATGTGAAGATTTTGAAGAGTCTCTTCACTGATCCAGATGCTTGGAAATATCTCAAAGTGGGAAGCTGCGTTGTGAATCAAGCTACAGATCAACATTACTACTTCTTGTATCACCTCAACAGCTGCAATGTACAGCGCGAGGTGTGTTTAGTTGATCCAATCAGGTTTTACCAACTGTTGACCATTTTCTCAAAGTTTAGGTAATCCAAGTGTACAACTTTAGTTCCATTCATTCACTACTTAACCTTACTCCCCTCACAGGAGGACGAAAATGTTGTGTTGTACACCAACACGCTCCAGTATGAGCCAGTGTCCACAGGAATAGTGATTCGCGAGCTGCCCTTTTCTGTGTCACTGGCCTGTTACTACAACAAGTGGGAGATTTCACTCTTAAAACACTCATGTGAACAAACTGGCCAGCACAAGTAAGGCTAAGTGTCAAAATCTTTACTTTGCAGGCATTTCCGCTCCTATCAGGTGGGCTTCATTCCTGAATTGGCAAGTGAAACTGTCAAATGGATTCTACACACTGGGACATCCCTCCAACGCGTAGATGGTAAGTAAATCCAGGGTGCAATCATCGATCAACACATGTGGTCTAGGCGCTGAAACACATGCCTTACTATCCATTGGCATTGAAAATCCTACTGTTTAGTTTAGAACCGTGAAAATACAGAGCAGACCAGGCACCAGTTTACTGATTTACCCATGCTAGCTAACTAGCTAAATTAATTCAAGTGGGTGTATTGAGCATGAAAATCCTCAAACTGCACATCAGTCTGGTTTAGCTGTCATTTTTACCCAAATAGTGTTGGTCAGTGGCTAGATCAGCATTCCTTGGCTTAATTGTTACTCAAATCGTATCATTACATATTATCTGTAAACAGTGTTGTACCTGAACTAGTTCAAAAGAACGCGTTCATTGAACACGTTCATATTTCAGTGAACTTTGAACTGAACGCAACTTATTAGT
>JBBKCR010090424.1:0-24539 GCA_037577295.1 Ladigesia roloffi | reverse complement strand
CTTCTTGGTAAGGAAGTGACTTAATCTTTTGACTGATGGTGTTGAAGGGCATTATATCTTTAGCTTTAAGTTTTTACACCTGTCCCACACTGTCCCACTTAAACTTGGTACTTGTCCCACATTTTGTCTGTCTGGGGGTGGTCACCCTAAACGTCGCATGTAAGAGGCAGCGAGTTAAGAAGCTTCCTAAGGGACAGTTTGAGGAAAACACTCAGAAATGTAAACAACTATGGTAATATACATCTTAGAAAATCTTCTTACAGTGCTAAGAGTGTTCATTATCGAGAAACAGGGCCCAGGATATTATTTAATTTTGGTTAATTACCCATCAGACTTCTGATTTGGAGATATACATTTAGTTGCAGAGTAAATATACTTAGTTATATTCAATTGTTTGGTGATTTTAGTTTGTACGTGAAATGCATCTGCCATTAACCCCTACCAGAAACCACCAAGAAAACACATTTCTCTGGCATCAGGTACACTTTAGGTTGTCTAACACTTTCTGTGAATGACTAATAACAAGGAAGAGTTGTGTAATCTAATCATGCCTACTGTGGAAAGTGTATGAAATTACAGATACTTTTACCAGTATGTGCATATTCAAATATTCCATTGTGCAGGCTGTTCTAGTTCAGTGCTCTTATTCTATCCCCTACAAGCCTGTCTCATTCTTAACCGTGGGCTAGTGCATAAATTCATACTTTTTCTTTGTACTACATTAATTCTGTAAGGGTGAACGAAGGCGGAAATGCATCGGCAGTGTCCAACCACAGTGCACTCAACATATCAGCCTGTGCAGATGTGTATGTGTGTGTGTAATGTAAATTATTCACATGCATGCATTTTGCACATGACTTTTTCACACAGTGTCTTGCAAAGTTAGAGGGGAAGAAATAAGCAATGTAAATGTAGTTAATAAGCACAGTACAGAAAATTCAATTAGAATGAAATACATTGTTATTAGTGAACATCATCACTACCTTCACAGAGCGTTTGAGTGTTCCAATGTTAGTTTTTGTGGGATGGAAATATAGAACTAAGAAATAAATCTAATGTTAGATCAGTACTGCTATTTTAAGATATCCTTTGAGAATTAGGTCAATGGGCAAAGCTGAGTATCTGGCAATCTGAAATATGTGCTTATATAAGCAAAAAACTAAATCCGGCATTGTCACTTGGTGAAATGGTATATTGGGGTGAAACTTCCAAAAGTTTCGATGAGCTTCAAGAAGTCGTCACCTGAAATGGTTTTCCAACAGTCTTGAAGGAGTTCCCAGAGGTGTTTAGCAGTAAACACCTGTGTGCAACGCATTAATCAGAGCAAAGGGTGGCTTTTTGAGAAAACTAGAACATAAAACACGGTTTCAGCTATTTCACCTTTTGAAGTACATAACTCCACATGTGTTAATTCATAGTTTTGATGCCTTCAGTGAGAATCTACCAATGGAAATGGTCAAGAAAACACACTGAATGAGAAGGTGTGTCCAAACTTTTCGCCTGTACTGTAATTTAGTTTAGATGACCCTACATTTTAAATGCAGGAGCGGACTGGTAATCTGTACGTTCTGGAAAAGTCCATAACAAAATAATTCAGCAAGAATAATCCCTTATACAAAGGCATATGAGTTCAGTTTCATGTAGTTTATGCTTTCCAACCTAAATACAAAAATTATTATTATTGATGTCATGTATGATCATACATATTATCAGAGATGGTGGCTTCAATCATTTTTTCTTAGAATCTAACCAATAAAAAATCCCTAAAATTTATGAAAACACAAATTTCCTTTGCAATTGTTATGTGTTTTTTTTCATGGCAATATATAATTTCCATGTATTTTAGTGCTAAATTATTGAATAAAAAAAAAATTATTAATTAAGCTCCACTAACTATATACATTTTTGGTACTGTCCAAAGAACACAAAAAAAGTGCATCTTGGGATGGTGAAATGAGTTGGGAGGTGTGAACGTAGCCAGTCCGAGGGGGTTATTTATTTCTCCTTGCTGCTAATTGGCTGCTGCCAACCAGCATGCCCACATCAGAACAATCTCCTGTGTGGAACTATCTTGAGCCTTTCACTGAGTGTTTGCATATTTTTCATTTTGTCCTTCTTAAAGCCCTGTATATTTATTACTGTAAATTAAATAAATATATTACCATATTTACCCTGCTTATACGAAAAAAATGACAGTGTATACCAAAGAAAACATGAATTACAGTACAGTGTACAAAGGGGTATCATATTTTGCATACTGTGGGAGACAGCACTTCAGTGTACACTGTATAGTTCGAATACAGTTTTACCTTTAAATTTTTTAAGGTAATGTATTAAGCTGAGTTTGATATGAATTTAAAGTGTTTTGGAAGCATGTTTGGGGGAATATTAAGGGTTTACGCTATAAACATCTGCATTTTTTGGCATTTTTTGAACCACATGCGTTTTTTTCTAATTTGCGAACAGAACTCCAACAAATTTATTGTAACGTGAACGCACCACAGCACATAATGTGAACATCACCCACTTTAACCCATTCAGCAAGTGAAGCATTGGGGAACCAGGAACACAGCGCCTGGGGAGCAGTGTATGGGGACTGTAACTTGCTCAGAGGTACTGCTGATCAGGTCTTTTATGGACAAGCGACCGAGTATTTAGCAGTTTTACTGAAACACTATGATCTGACATTGAGACTCTGAAAAAGTATGGTCTGCATCAGCTAAGACCGCGGTGTTGGGTTAGATATAAATCATGCAGAGAACAGCTAAACTGAAGAAGGAATGAAAGGAGACGGGATACAGCTATGGCTGAGAAATGCAGGACAACAGCAGGAAATGAAGTACAATCCACGAAGGATTTTAGAAGAATCCCAGGCTGGCAAATGCCAGCTGACCGTAAAACAGAAAATTAAATTAGACTGCTAGGCAGAGAACTTTAGTGCCACTGGTCTCCCGGGTTGTGTGTCATTTTGTAGTGGCTGACATAATAAGGGCTGCAGGTTGTTTTTCTCTGTTGAAAAAATAGATACCATTTTTAAAAACAGCTGGGCTGGGGAGGACAAATCTTGGATCAGATTCCTCTATATTTATGATGGCCATTACCACAAAAACACTCCAGTGACGTAAAGTCTTTGTTCATTCATCCTGAACTGCATCCACAAGTCTGCATCACTTCAAATTAAGAACTTATTTCTGTTTCAACAGTTTGGGGTTTTCATGGACAAAATTGATTCTGCAGTAATATCATGCAGTTCCACATTTTAAAGTAAATAAGCAAAATTCAGACATTAAACATGTATTGACTTATCTAAAGTTAGTGCACATTACATTTTTCACAATACCATTATTTACCTAATAAGTCAACGTGTAAATTTGCCTGTAATTTGCAACAAAATCCTAAAAACTTGACAGTTAACTGTAGAATGTGACAAAGATTATTTTTCTCCTTCCCACAGATAACTGCATAAGGCCAGGGCTTGCCTGTGTGCAAATGATGACAAATTAACTGGCTGGATTAGAGTTTGAAATACGAGAAAACGTGAGACAAACGATCACAGCAACCGCGACAAGAGCTTTTTGTTCTAAAAAAAAATAATAGAAACGAGGAGACAATTCTTCAGGATGTTATTATACATCTGTCTTCCTCTCTACACAATGATGCTCAGCTGATATCCATTTTTATTCTCTGCTCTTTATTATTTCTCTGGGTTTGCTGCCATGAATGACTCATCAGGCCATGTGCTGGAGAGGGTCTTATTATTTCCTTTGAAGAATTGATGTGTTTTGCGGTCTTTAGGGAAACAAAGTTGGATATCATTGCCTACGCAGGAGGGGGTAATGAAAGAATAAGGCATAAAACAATAGAAGTAAAAACATTTCTTCTGTAGAAGCATGCAACAGGATTATAAGAAAGGAAAGGTTGGATGGAAAAGGACTGGATAAGAAAGGATAAGACTGGGTAGAAGAATTGGAGTTTTTAGATTTGCACTGTATCTTCTGTTTGTACAGTAGCATCTAATCTCAAAAACTATCACATTTTGTATAATAGTTAATGACAATTATTGTGGGATATTTTGTTTCTTTTTTTGTAGCCCATTGAATGTACTAGTCGCTGTTGGCGAAAAAACCCAAAACAGAATACAACCACTGTCAAGCTTAACTGTAAATATTGTGTTTTATGGGTAGTGTTCTCTGTACCCTACAGGTGAATTTAGTTGGCAAAATAGCTGCCAATGTGTACTATGTCCAGGTTTAAAAACAACAAACATGAACTGGACAGAAGAGTGAAAGAAAGGCAACCTAAAAGTGCCACAAACTTCTGCAACATAGTTGGGAAGATCTATCTGCAGAATGAACAATGAGACATTGAACACCTTGAGCTTCAATACAAAAAACAGAAACACTCTAAAATGACCTGTTATGTAGCTCATTAACAGTAGGCAAAGGTTGCTCAGCAACATCATATTAAAAAATATTCCACATACAGTGTGATTATACTTTTCCCCAATTTATAATGGTTTTGCTGTGTCTCAGCCAAACTGATTTTAGAACCAAAGCTATCTGTTTTATAATGGAATAGAATGGAGTACTCCTAGCAGATACACCAAAGCCATTTTGCAACAGCTGTAGTGGCCTTGGGAGACAGATCGTGTCATAAATTGTGCATGGCTGATGGCAGTTCTGCAGTCGCTCTATACAATGTGTGAGAGTTATTACCTGCCCCGAGCTGTCTTCATGCAGGAACTCAATTATCTTTATGAACAACCGAAAAAGGTGGAGAATTGATCAATATATGCATTTCAAGAATGTACATTGTTATGCGCTCAGCTTAAAAATGCATGACAGCGCCTGGGAGATCCATCATCAATATAAGCATCAAAGAGAATCACATGATTTAATAAGAACTCCTCAGTATTATATCTTCATGCACAAGCTGTCCATTTGGAAGTTCAAGAATGTGTTTCTTTCCCTTCATGGCATAAGAAATGCCACCCAAACTTCCATGGCAGCATTCCGAAAGGACACCGGCATTCCATTATACAAGTCACATGTCCCCTGGGTTAGCGAAGTGCTACTGATATCATTATTGGTTCCAGTGATGAGGTTTAGATAGGTCACCTAAAGTGAATATGATGAACTAGCACTATAATCTGCAGTGATGTGATGCTGAACCATCTGTGGACCACCAAGAAGGACCCACTGTCAGGGTTTGAGAGAAAAAAATTATAATTTTGGCATCCATCCAGATCAGCCTAGTCGCACAGCATGACGAAACCATTCTTCAAATGTTAATCAATTCTAAATAGCTTCTGAATGGACACAATGCAGCCTGGTAGAGGAGGAAGAGATCTAAGACAGAGGAAATTTAACCGCTATGAAGTCCCTCATCAAGTAAACAATCAGATGTAAATGATCTCGTCCCTGCTACAAAATGGGAGCTTCATTTCAAAGTGAAATGACTCATGCGGCGTAAAACAACAAACAGTGATGAAGGAAACCAGAAAAATCCTTCATGAAAAGATCTTTCACAAAATAATTAGACTCCAGCCCTAAAAATATAAACTTTTAATGGCACTGACCTACATCAGAAGACGAGAAAAAACAAAGCGTTTCATTTTCTCTTCATTAGGATGTGATGAACTTCCAGAAATTATGTGTACAGAAGCCAAATGAAACGTGGCACGGATGTGCGTTTAATAGAAATGCAGTAGCAATTTTGTAAGCAAATTAAACGAGTAAATTACAGCAGGACAGCAGCCCCAGTATTTAAAGAATAATTCTAGCATAGGAATATTTAACCATTATTGCTGTAACATGACCTTTATGTTCAGAATTTATACATAAACACCATTACGCTTCTTAGCAACAATTAAGCCAAGACTATTAGTTGCAATCATACAAATATTTTATTGCTCATTACATAATTTATTTATATCCATTGGCGTCTATTATAATTATATTGTAAATTATAAGTCAATATAAGTGTCAACTTTTTAATTAGTTGTTTTACAAGAACATGAATTAGTGTGTGTGTGTCATGACAGACTCAGCAGACAGAGATAAGCATTAAGTTTTTGTGGAATGTGTTGTATGTGATGTATAAGGTTACATCATGCTTCTGGATAATTTATATCAAACAGAATGTTATAATGTGCTACAATGTAGAGAAGGTGGCCAATAAAAATGTCTAACTCGCGGATATCCTCCCTTCTCACTGTGCTCTCCTTCTGCAATAACTTTTAGTGAATGATTTGAGCGGTGACTAATCAGACTGCTGATATGCGGCGGTAACCTTTTGTGTCACGCCCACAGTCACGACAGTGATTCAACCTTCAACGCATACCAGGCAGGAGATGTTGAAAAACCATTTATTCGAAACACACAACATTATGTCTGGTTATTTATGCTTTTACAAAAACCATTTCAGCCACACATCTAAGCCACAAGTCAAAAGTGAAGTAGTGTGTTCAGCTCCACTGTGCATGTAGAGCAGACATTGGTCTTTACTTGGCTGTACCCTCAGCACTTGATTTTCCATGTCCATGGAGATTAGGCAGAAAAACTACAGAAGGTTATAGGGATACTCTCCATTTCTCTCTCCACCACAATGACTGAACACCTCCTGCTTCACTCTTCAACTGTATTTATTTTCGAGAAACAATACTGCAATCATTTTGTAAGCATGCACTAGAATTGCAGGCAGTGAGTAAAACTCTGACACCAAACACCCTACGTGGTTTCTTATCTGCTTCAGTCTGACATAATAGAGATGAAAATATCAGCACTTTATAATGAGTAAAAGCACTTGACTGACATTGAAATGTGCTACACCACAGTACCTTCCATTATTCTATACAATTAACGCTAACATTGTACTATTTAAGTTATACCTTGTTACAAAAATGTAATGTGGATGATATACACTCTGAAATGAGGGCTCTTGGCTATTCAAAACGTTTAACTGAAAAGTTTGCTTAATCTCTTAAGTTTCACAATCTGGTGTGAAACAACAAAAACAACTTTCTTTTGAACCAACAAATTTTGAATGAATTGATTTTTGGGATGCTGCAAGAAACTATTCAGTGACATATATACTACAGCCTGTAGCAGAATGGGCTTATATATTTAAACCCGGACAGTTATGAATGTAGGGCAGGCAATCGGAACAAGGCTCATTTACGTATACTGATCTAAAAGAAACAAAACCATCCATTTTGGAAACTAAGCAAGTCTTCTGTAGCATGATGCCAGGAAACATTCTGCGGCATTTCTACAGTCATTAAGCAATAATTGCTTTAACTACACAGCAAAATATCATTGCAGTCTTTGCTTGCAAACAAGCTTGTCAAGCTCTCTCAGGGGATCCTCTTCTGTTACACACACACACACACACACACATCCTGACTATAGTTTCATATATTAGCACTGTATTAAAATCTCTACTTTGTGAACAATGTAATGAAGGCTGTGGGACAGGTTAGATGGCCTCTCACACATACACACAAACACAACAGTTGCACCAAATGTACAAAGGGGTTTTATTTTGAACAAGGACACCTTTTCTGTCCCCTGACTCATAAGCATCCTGAAGTGCATTTATTCTTTATCACACCAAAAAAAGCACTGTATTAAAAACAAGAAATGTTGGTCAACATCTAGATTGCCTCATGGTAAAAGCCTTGCATGTCATGTTTTTTTAGTCAATACCTGTCATTTTGGTTCTGTTACAGAATGGAATATGCATTTCTGAAACATGCAGTGCACGTAATAAAAAAACAACAACTAGACATGCAGTTTTTTTATTGGTTTAATGACCATGTTCAGACAGCTTTTTCCCTTTTGGTGTTTCTTTCCATTAGAAATGTAGCCCTAAATTTAAAGTAGCATTAAAATGGTCTTAAACAGTTTTATATTTACTTGTAGGACACATTAATTACCGCACTATTAATGAGTGCGGGAAGAAAAACATTTTTGGTTTCTACTGAAATAAATGTTTAACTGGAACTTAGGATGAAGTAATGTGTTCCAAAAGTTGTAAAAAAGAAAGTGAATTAGAGTCAAAGGCACTGGCCTGCCATGTTTCACACCTTTTCAAGCAGTTCAAATGTCTTTATTAATGGGTGTGCAAATATATGGAAGGGTTAGATTATACACACTCATCACTTCAGATTACTGGATTACGGCAGATTCCTATAATAGCATTCTGAGGAAACACAGCTAACACCAGCCTAATCTGTCTGAGATAGAGTAAAGATATTCTTAAATTAGACAGACAAAGGGCTTTGCTGGCTCTCTTAACAATCTCTCCAGTAACAGCATAAAAAAATGAAGATTATTCAGAATTCCCTTTAAATGCCAAACATCTCAGTCCTCAATGTCAAATGCAATAAAAAAGGATGAATATTTGTAGTGTATTTCAGGTGTAAGTATATGAATTCAAAGTTTATCATATATAAGACATACTGAATATTTAAATGCTTTTTTAATATGAGAAAAATTCGGAGGTATAACATAAATGTCATTGACCGAGTCTGGACCGAGTTATGCCTCTGATGATCACAGCCAGTTTTTAATAAATTATTATTTCAAATGACCATCCCTCCTCCAGAAATTGAGTAGGCATTCGATATATCAGTATTATTTTGCCCATATGAAAGGGAAATGTATAATTTCTCTGTCATCAATGACATTTAACTTTAATGTTAAAAAGTAAAATGTCATTAAAACTACACAAAATGTGATTTTTAGCAAAACATTTTTACAAACATTCAAATTATTGTATTTCCCTACATCATTTATGTACACAATGTCCTTTTCTTATGCAGATACTTCTGTTGCCAAAAAACAGGGCTCTGTTGACACAGCTGGAGAACCAGACCCCTAGTGAGAATGATCTGGTCACACTTGAAATTCCTTGCTTTCTTCTGAGTTCCAGTATTAGACACTTTAATCAGCATATGCTTCTGAGGCCTTTAAAAAGTACATAATTGTCCTGCTCACAGGATTCCATTTTGCTCCTGATGTATCTGCCTGCACAGAGCCCTGCTTTATCTTTGACAGTCGATTGCTGAGATTTATTTTTAAATTCCAAAGAGCACTTTTCATGCAGAGTAGCGTAGTCAGTAACTTTAACATAAGGCAACATTGTGGAGTCTCTAAGCTAAAAAGAGCAACTGCACACGGGTGGACAACCAGGTTAGCTCCTCTCACTGGTAAAAACAGAGCATCTGTCTACCTTTCTCTCATTCATACTTTATTCACAAATGCATTGTTTTGTAGAATCTGTTGAAAAAATGGTAAACTAAACAAAAAATTGGCATTTTGTAAATGACAGTGGGAAAAAATGATGCCTCATCTTTCTGAACAGTGTAGACTTTCATAAATATTTGACAAAGGACTGGCATACACGGTGAGGTTTTATCTGCGAAACAAAAATATTAGAATATTTTTGACTTTTTATTACTGTGTGTCTCTTAGTAAATAGCCATAAAAATGTTTTGTTCTTCTAACAGGCTACCACATGATTAAACATTTAAACTATTTCTAGCAGTGTTTTTCCCCCAGAATTGATCCGAAACAATAAAAATCTAAATGGTTTTCATAGTGGTTCATTCCTGTGTCACTTTTTTACCCTCTATGTTTTTTCTAAAATACATGGCATACAATCCAGCATAATGATGTATAACGATAAGGCAAAATAAACAATTTTTCTATTTGGATGAACAAATAACAGACTTGAATTGCTGTCCTCACTTTGTAGGCTCCTGCACCCAAAATAATGTATGCATGTCTAATAAAACAACAAAGATTCAGCTGTGTGTCCAGAATTCCACAATGGATACAATTGTCCATTTTGTGGGTACAGAAACTTGAATTCTATAACTTATGTATGGCAGTATAGTGGAAGTAGAGACCCCAGATTAAAAAAGTACCCAAATAAATGAACTATTGACTTTAGTTGAGGAGAATAACCTACATTGTTTCTGCAGACTGACACATGTCGAATAGCACTCTTTCTTTTTGCTCAAGTTAAACCAATAAATACATAATGAATTATAAAGAAAATAAAGATTTGAATTACAGCCTTTCAAAGATTTATTTACAAACATTGTGCATGATACACATACACACACACACAAACACATTTCTAGAAGTTTTATCATGCACAACCAGTCTAATGAGAGGTAATGTACCTTTGCTTTTGGTAAAGCGTCTTATTTCACTTCTCCAAATAAAAAAACAAGAAGAAATGACAAAAATAAATGCACTTTAGTTATCTGAGAGTGCCCAGCTGGCATTTTAACGTGGAGTCAGCGTTGAATCAACATCAGGTGCGTCAGGTGTCAGTGTTGGATAACTGTTGGATTTTGTTTAGATTTTGCAAATCTAATCAACGTTGAAATAGCAACGTCATTCCAACGCTGATTTGACGTACAACTCAAATTTTATTTATATTTCTATGTTGAATCCATAGTTAGTTAACAACACCCTTTCAACCATTTGAACCATTGAATGAATGATTTTATTTCAACCACATTTAAAGGTTAAAGGTCAGTCGAATGCCAGCTGGGGGGTGTCTGGGGGTTATAAAGTACACAGCTGCAAAGAACAAAAGGATTCGCCCATTGTTCTATCCAACTGGCCAGAGCGTGAGGGCAGAATCTCTTAGTGTCTGATAGCTGATATTTTTATGTTTACCACATGGTGCATGTGAGCAAGCCTCAAGGTATGTAAAGAATATTCACACTTCTTCACACTGCCCTCTCCATTGTATTGTGTGTGATAGCGTGAGCGTTAAAGAGCGTTCTTTCGGAAATGTACTCCACTGCGGATTCTGTTTCCTCACAACCTCAAAACTACAAAGAGTGATGCAATCTTGAGGATTAAACAATCTCAGTTACATGTGATATTAACTCCCCATTCAAAAGCCATAGTGTTGGGTGAAAAGGTGTAACAAATGCCTGAGGCATTTCTTTTCATTTGTGTATGTCCAGAATACATTGTTGCAGCTGCATACAAGGGTCAGAGAAAAGACAGAGAAGATAGTCTGACCAAAATCTATAATAGAGTGCCAAGTGAACTGGGTCAGCAAGAAAATGACAAAATGACTAAAAGACTAAAAGAATTAAAAAGACTACAAAACACACTGTCCATCCATCTCTCTCTCTCTCTCTCGCTCTCTGTGTGTGCGGATATATATATAGTGGTGTGCAGAGCGGCCGCTATTCATATCTGTATTTTTATTGGTTAAAAAGGAAACCTTTTCGTATTTGTATTTGAGGAACATTTTAATGCAGTGCATACTCCGTCTGCAGTGCAAATGTAGCTGAATTGACATTGGAAAATAATAATAATTAAACACTAAAATGCATGAAAAATTATAAATTGCCATGAAAACGATGTGACACCTGGGCCTCATCCGCCACGCCCGCTCATTCTCGTAGTGGGTTGTTTAGATTTGGGCATGACGCTTAGCAAGCCAGAACAAGGACTTGGACACATGTCAAATGAGGCCCTGTATACACTGTATTTGTATACATATATATCAGGGGCATCAGAAGCATTTTTTATGTGAGGGGGACGTGTGGGTGCGGAGTTTGTGTGTGGGGGCGGGGTTTGTGCATGTGGGGGCGGGGTTTGGATGGCGGCGGAGTTGCCGGGTGCTTGCAAAGTCCTGTTAAATCTTGAATCTTTCCTAACATAATCCACTGCACTTTATCGATAGAAGAACACACACCACTAGAAATCAGCTCAGGTTTTCCTCTACTCACCACATGCAAGTGAAATGCACAGACAGGCTGCTTGGTTTTCCAGCAGTGTGTGTCCTTCTATCAGTTTAGTGGAGTGGATTCTAGTTTCAACAGCACTAGTGAACTAATTATTTATGTTAAATGTGTGGGGGGGTCCAAACGAATAATTATGAAAAGTGAAGAGGAAACGCCCCCCTCTGGTTGAATGGCGATGACGCCGATATATATATATATATATATATTTATACACGTGTGTGTGTGTATGGATATTGTATATATATAATCATTATTAAAACACACTCAAATGGCACAGGCTACAGAGCTTTAGCAAAGACCTTAAGCCACCATGTCAGTACAGACAAAAAAACAAAGATTTGCATCAAAATTAGCACAGGAGCCTCTTAGAAGGCAATTTAATCTGGAAACTGAGTCTGGGAAGGAGATAGACAATGAGGCCAAACATACAGGCAAAATAACCCAAGACGGGATTCTAAGAATTAGAGGCAAAGTGCTTGCATAATTTAGACAATCTCCTGACTTTAATCAAACAGAAAATTTATGGAGCATTCTGAAATTTGATTGTGAAACCAGATGGAACTTTGCATTCTTGGAAAACTGAGTATGGTTTACCAGGAACCAAAACACAATGCTGCCAGACTGACTTTGCAACAAAGTGCTAACTGTATTCATTTTTAGCATCTGAAAACATATCCTTCCTGCTGGTTGTTTTATATATATCCATGTGTATACTAATGATACTGATATTAACTTACAAATTGTCCAAATCTGTCAGAGGTTAACAATGTGAGCCAAGTTTACCGAAGGATGTCCTGCTTGTAATTCTATTTAAGGAATGTAGAAAGTATCATTGCAAAGTATTGCCTTTCACTGTGTACACAGCAGTCTGTACTCTGGTATCTTTTTGCCTGATTTTTGTTTTACCTTTTCTGTTTGTTATGTTTAACTATTTAAAATTCTTTAAACACTTAACTGCAACTGGGTGCTCTCTCATACCATCATTATGGAACACTTTGCCAAACATAGACTCAGAAGCCAAGCAGAAGCCAATTATATATATTGGATTCACATTGGACATCCACAAAGTACACCAAGTATGGTGGTTCCTGTACACAAACACACCAATGATCATTCTGATTAATGCCGAGGTGCAGTGTTCCCTGTATTTTTTTTTTATCACGCCCAATTGTTTATTTCAGAGGAAGCTACGGTAATATTATTGTATCCCTACTTACAGAACAAAACATTTAAATGGGCCACAGTGATTTGGAATGAGAATTCTCTCAGTTTATGATCATCAGACTATCTCTTAACTAGGTTCAAAGAGATATTTAATCCTTCTATTTTGGGAAAGGGAGCAGATTCAGCTCATTGTATCAGTGGAGTGTGACTGCAGCTGTATGTGCTTTGAATTTCCATACTCTGGTTTCAATGAACATGCCTTATAGACCATGTACTTACATGGCCTTAAAGAGGAATTCAAATCTGAACTAGCTTTCCCTGGTGAGGAATTGAGCTTAAAACAAATGATTAGGACAATGATAGAATAGGATAATATCCAGAGAGAATGGAAATACACCTCCCTATAACATGTGACACATCAGATCACAGAGAGCTTGAACATGTAGGAAACACCTGCATCAGTCAAGTGGAACAAAATGGAAATGGATAAACTTTGATTTGGAAAAGGTGAGCACTGTGGACTAAGACAACTGCACCTTTAAATTTGGTTGTACATCTGCTGCAATGACGATAAAGTGACTCTTGTCACTGTAGGGTGTACCTCACAAACATTATACAGACAGTTCAGGATTCATGTGGAATTCAGATGGTATTCATTCACAATTTGGCCTCCACTCTGCTCTACTAGACTTTGGGCTCCACTGGAGATTTCATCGACAAATCACTGGTAAATACATTAAGAATACCAAGCACCCCAATCACCACTCCCTCCGCGCTCTCACCTGTTCCAGGGATGCGTCTCATAATACTCATGCAACGAGCTGCGCTGTCGAGATGGTGCGAACGTAACACTAGCGGGCACCCGCCAACACACTAAGGATGGATTCAGTCACTGTATCAGACTATTTCATTGAGAAAACAGAACTACACTTTATTCCCTGCTAAAAACCCATTATTTTGGACCATCCATGTATTTCTTAATAATCCCAGAGTGGACTGGTCAACTGGAGAAATCCAGAAAGAGGGTATAGATTGCTTTGATTGATGTCTTATTGTTCCTGCTCATGCCACGTACTAAAATAGCTCTCAGGAACAGTAGAAATCCCTCTAAAGTATCATGCCTTATAAGAAGCATTTTCTCCCATAAAAGCAACTCACTAAACAGTTCTTGTACTGTCGAAAAACTGCTTTGAGCAGGGCAAAAATCTACAATTTCTCATTCCAGAACTGCAAGCTCTGAATGACTACATTACAGAAGCCTTAAAACTGGGTTATATATGAACCTGAGCTAGACAGTGATGATCCTTTCCCATCATTAACCCAATTAAAGTGGCCAACACAGTCTAATGAAGTCTAACCTATACACATGTTCCACTGAAATTTCAAGAACAATAAATCATGTGGATACATTCCTATAAAGTAGTAGGTCATCCAAGAGTTAAGACACAGAATGATTTCCAAAGACACTGTGGTAGCCTTCCGCATTTGTCGATATATAAAAAAGGATCTCCACATGTTCAGTATATGGCAGCCACAAATGCAAAACCTTATACATTACTGCAGCAATTATACACTCCTACGAGACCATGGTCACACATAGCTATGGACTTTATCAGTGACCTGCCCGTTTCCTGGGGACATACGGTTATTTTTGTAGTTATTGATCGTTTTCCGAAAGCCTGCAGACTCATTTCACTGAAGATATAGCAGACTTGCTCTCTCACCAGGTGTTTAAACTTTACAGAATACCCTTGGAAATAGTCTCGAATCAAGGCACACAGTTCACCTCTCATGTATGAACAGAATTATGTAAGAAAACTAAGATGTTAATGAAACATGTCTTCAGGATATTCTCAAACAGCCAATCTAAAAGACTCAACCAGGAAATCAGACATATGACGCTATCATACTGCAGCAGAGGACAAGTCCCATGGGTGTAATATGCACACAATTCTTTGCATCATACTTCCACTAATTTATCTCCATTTCTATGCATTTTAAGAGACCATCCAACCCCTGCCGCCACGATGTAAGTAATGTAATTTTGGGCCGGTGTGGAACCACGTCAGCACACCCCCAACACCCACCACCCCACACGACAGCGAGAGGGGCAATGGCGCGGAATCCTGTTTTTCTTTTTGACCTGTTTGTTGCTCATCTTGGATCACATGCTTGGTCTTGCCCTCATGCTACTGTTTGCTCCTTGGATGCCTTGGAATGTAAAAAGAATTTGGATGATCTTTGTTATCATGTTTGTCCAGGGCTGCCCTTTTTGTTTCTTACGTCAAACTTTAATTAAATCCTTAATTGCAACTGAGTCCTAACTTCTCTCTCCCTCCCATTCTCTCTCATATCCATAAATTCACAACAGCATCGCATAATTGTTATAAATAACATTACTTTACTCTTTGGTTCTATAACTTGAACATAACTCAGACATTTTGTGCTGTATATACCAGACAATAACCCTTTGGAGATAGTAAGCCTGGGGTTTTAATAAGTGAACTGTTTTATGCCATTTCAAGCATTATATGGAACAGAATGAATTCTGAACACATTCACACATTCAGCATCTTACATTTCTCAACAACTTGTTATCTAAGCAGACTGCCAATTGTCTCTGTATTCTGACATTCAAGCATGCAATGTGCTGTCTAGTTCCTGTTCTGGCTATACACTTCCCCTCTCTGTTGCAAGGTTTTTTTTAATATTGTTTTATATCAACACACCATACGTCAATTTCATTACCTTCTTGAACAACCAGTGACCAGTTTCTTTAAAAGACAAGAGATGCCTTGCAGTCCATTGAAATTCCACTCCATCAATAATTCTATTTTAATTCCTAAAAGAACATACTGTAAAACATGGAGATTAAGAGAACTGAAAAATGAACTAAAATAGAGTATAACTGAGCATGTTGATGTTCAGTTGGCCTCCATGGGCAAATGAGTAAAATGTTATTATCACTTCACATGCAACAGCTGTTATGTGGGAAGGTTAAGAGCACATGGGACAACAATATGCAAAAAAGGTCAGAGCTGTGAAAGAGGTGTGATGAGTGATCTACTGTTCTCGAACACCCGGTTGTGTTCATCTGCATTCACACTCGACCATGAGCCCCGCACTGAGGGTTCACAGGCACGGCATCTCTTTTTGATGTGGGACGATAGTGAGTGATGCATTGAGCGCATGAGAGCCTCATGCACTCATTTCTGAATTAAATTCCATTAAAGCAAAGGACTCTTATACTTATATATTAAAAATACTTTTTTTGCATACAGCTAACTATGAGTATGTTATGTTTTTGTTTAATGGAGTCCAAGACGATTGATCTACTCAGTCACTATGTAATAAACCAGTTTAACAGCCTGGACAGTACACTAAATATATGCATTGTGGTCTGTAAAACATACAGGATCAGAGGTATTATTATGTGCTATTAATAATAATTGTTAGGCGTGGTTAGGGCACTTGCCCTGCGATCAGAAAGTCGTGCGTTGATCCCCAAGCCCACCAGACACCTCTGAGTTTCCCTGACCACGGTGCAATCCCCACACACTGCTCTCAGGGTGCAGAGTTCATGGCTGCCCCTGCTTCACTCTGTGAATGTGTTAAACGCAAAGGAGGAGTTTTGTGCTGTTCATGCTGTGGGCAGTGGTGTGTCACGTATGACCGAATGATCACTACCAATACGAATAATTTTCCCTTTCACAAATACAAATACAGATATGAATAGCAGCCGCTAATCATATATATCCTGTTTTTAAGTCCTGTGTCCCACATTCAGCTAGAATTTTAGAATCCTTTGGGATTTTGAGCTGCCTAAGCATTCATCACATTACATGAATCTCTCAGAACCTAAAAGTCCAGAATGGCCGTCGGCCCAAGACGCGCATGAAACATCTAACGCCCCCCACGGCCGAGCTGGTAAAGAATGTCAGCGCTAAGGACTTTTCTTCACAATCTCAAATCTAGTCCCAAATCTCTTTCAGTATGGAACTGTGAGTTCAGGAAACTAAAGGTTTTCTGACCAATCTGGTGGGGTGTACTCATTTATGCTGAGCACTGTATATGCAGTGTGTCACTGGGAAACAAGATAGTGTTTGACCTTCGTTTTAAGGGTCTGTTGTACATGGGGTGTTCTATATTTCATGTTGGCCTGAAATATCTGCTTAATCTGGTCATCAAAGATGATAAGCAAATGCTCCTTCGAGTGCATGCAAAACTATACACACAAGTTAAAAAAAAAAAATTACCCAGCAGCACAGGTTTGCAACATTCTTTCCAGCAATATCTGGAAATAACTTGTGTCCAAAGCATGCAAACATATCTGCTTATTTGCTGAATGCTCATTTCCAACTTGTCTCTCCATGAAGCTGAATGGAAGAAAGACTGAGGAGGCCAAGATATAATTCGCAAAACCTTTTAGTTTTATTTGGAATGGATATAAATTTGGCACAATTTTTTATTAATATTTGGGATGATTGTCCTGTTGAGGAAAGAAATGTTGTCCATTTCTAACCCTGAGGGAATTGTGTGATGCTGAAAGAATCGAGAGAAACTTTCCTTGTTACATAGTCCAACACAAAGTTGGATGCACTGTCCTCTTCGAAACCAGCCAGATAATGCATTATTACACACTATAAACCATTAAAAACCAGCCAGTTAATTTTTTATCTATTTCTATTGTATTCTATTAATACATTTTTGAAAAAGCAGCATATGCTGAAACATAATAGGCCCAAATTTCAGGCCTATATGTAGTAAGGATAATTATGTGATATGCTCCATTCATCACATATCATGGCTGTCACTTATATTTGCATTGTGTAGAAGTGGGATATGAAATTGAAATCAAACAACACGGCAAACTGGAATGTGGGCAAACACACACATTACAAAACACACAGTATGTTTAGTGGGATTTCTTACAAGGAATTTGACCTTCATCTTAGTCAATCAATACATATTGCACTGTTTGGTAGACTTTGGTGAAACTTCAATCATCAACAAAGCATAAAAAATCTATTCAGTTGAGTCAAATATACTGTGTATAAGAAGGGAAGCTGCAAGATATTTACAACATTATCCAGCCACAATCTTGCTTGTTTCAGTGCTTCCACACACAAATATTTATAATGAATTGACATATTTAAGCATTTTATCAAATATATACCCTGTATTCAAATATTTCCATCTAGACTTCTGGTTGTACAGGAGCACACAGAGAATTAAGGCGGGTTCTGTCCAGTCTCTTTACTTGTTGGTCATAGCTACATACATGTTTTTTTGTTGTTGTTGTTGTTTGTTTGTTTATTTTACAAGAAATACTTTTACCAGGAAAAGCTGTTCAGACAGCCACAATTAAATCTTTTGTATTAAGGAGCTAAAAATGCTAGTACAGTCTTCGTCACCATCTTCAAATGTCCCTTTTTTTCAAAACTCATTCTTTTCTCACACCTTCTCCCAGTTCTACTCACCTTCCCACTTCTTTCCCAGTTCTGATTCCCCTTTCATTCCTTCTCCATGTCCTGATCTCCCTTTACCACCTTTATGATTGCTGTCACTCTTTTTCCTAGTTCCAAATCCCTTTTCTCTCCTTTTACTTGTTATGATTCACTCCTACTCCCAGTTTTGTTTCCCCTTTCATTTTTTCTACCAGTTCTGATTCATGTTTCACACCTTCTCTCACTTCTATTCATACTTGTATTTGATGATTTCATGTCTTTTGTGTTATTTCTTTTGTGCATGATTACTTCAAGGTAGTCAGAAAACCAAAGTCTGGTAAACTGAGATCTTATTATTGCCACAAATTCCCATTTGTTTGAAAACAAAACACAATAAACTCTGTGCATGAAATGTAATTAGACTATATGTAGACTATATGTAACCTCTACGTTGTGCTGTGGTTCTTTCTTTTAATAATGACCCAAGGACGTCTGAACTGCTGCGTTGGAGTTTTATTTTCTCCTGCACAAAACACATAAAAACAGTTTGGTCCTCACACACATTTATCTCCAACTCCTCTCTCCAGTGGGATTCGAAAAGGAAAGAGGGAGTGTATGTATATAATCAATAAAAATAAAAGAAACATGACACACCGGCACAAAACACATAAAAACAGTTTGGTCCTCACACACATCTATCTCCAACTCCTAAAACAATCCACAAACACAGCGAAATTCACAATGATGCTAACCACGTGTATCGAGACAGAAAAGCATGGCAAAATGACATTTACACAATAAGTCACAAAAATAATTAAAGAATACAATACATAAGACAAATATATACAGGATAAAGACAATTTGACTTACAGATGGCACAATTAGAAATTCATATTACACAGATTACATTTAACAGCAGCCACCCGGCCTACCTCTCTCCAGGGGGATTCGAAAGGGAAAGAGGGAGGAGGGGTCACACACAGATAGGGCAGATTGGAGAATTATTTCCAATACATGTGTATGAAATATATTTCAACCCGTTACATATATAAAAACTTACTACCAAAACTCACACTTTTTAATTAGCAGTTTAATAGGCCTATGCAAGGAATTTGCCCCTGTAATTGTCTTGGGGCACAGTAATATTACAAAGGGACACATACCCCACTAAACAGGATCTGGCAACGCCCTTTATTTCCATTTTTAGAGTTTTTTCCTACTCCATGACAATCTAAAGTGAAACATCCCCCTTCCTGCATTTTGCAGCAATTATTGTTGCTCCTTACTCTGACGTAAGTAAAAAACCTGAACCAATCAATACATGGCTCACCTTTAAATGTCACGATTTGTTTGACCTGTCACACCCACATGGGAACTAGAACACTAGATTTGGCCACACAGTCAGCTAGACTAGCGCAACCCCCTTCTTCAATCTTGGAGTTGACCTAAAGGTAGAAGACACAGCTGAAGAACAACAGCTGTTTTGACTTTTGGGGCCGTTCAGGAAGTGCTAGAGGGCCATGTGCACATATACAGACAGGAAAATAGCTTGTGAATGCAGAAGGAGGCCGGAAAGCTAATGTTACGGGTAGAAAACAAATTTCAAACTGCTTCCCCTGCAAAATCTACCCCAAAGCAGTTGCTGTTTTTTCAAAGGTTTGCCCCACCTTTTATGTATGTCACACTGTGCTTTTAAGTACTCTGAAAAACAAAAACGAAAACAAGTTAAACATCATGACACCACTGAACCAAATATGCTGACTACAGTAATATTTGTAATAATATTCAAATCATAATAACCTTTATATTATGGTTATGCACAAAGAACTGGCAAGTGCATGGGAAGTGATGTCCCAGTGGATGAAATCTACAAAGGTATCAGTCACTGCAGATGATTTTCCTTCCAGGAAAGGAAAGATTTTTACACTTCCTACATTTACCGTTTGTCATTGAGCTGCCTTTGTATTGAACTTGCTTTGCTGCCAAGTCATTACATCTCCGCTGAAGAGACAAGCAAAGCTCTCTCTACTGCCAGTGTTGTTGAGAACAATTATATGCATTCTCTCAATGTTGACATCACAGAGTAAATAATTCAGCTTTTAAGTGGATCTGAATTGGGAACACTCTCATATGACTAAACAAGCCGTACAGATCTAGGAGTGAGGGCAACATCCAGTCTTTTTTAAAGTTATTTACGATTGTATATAGTAAAACATATAGTAATACCAGAGTACTGAACACCAGTGAGTAGAGTGAGGTAGTAATAGCAATAAAACAGGCAAAACAGGTGACTGAAGATTATAAAGCATTGTAGTGCAGACCAAATATATTGTCCAGCATGCAGACACAGATATATTACATATGATCATCTACACTATACAGACCAAAGTATTGGGACGTCTGACCATTACACCAACAGAGACTTTAATGACACTGAATTTAAATTAATTGAGTTTAATATGGTGTTGGCTTTCCAAAAGATTTTGTGTTTGTGCCCAATCATTTTGCAGAGCATTAATGTGGTCTGACAGTGATGTTGGACGAGAGGGCCTGTCTAGCAATCTCTGTTACAGTTCATCCCAAAGGTGGTTCCACACTGAACTCAGCCAACCATATCTTTATATATCTTTATGCACTGGGGCACAGTCATGCAAGAATAGAAAAGGGCCTTCCCAAACTTTGTAAGGCAAGGCAAGGCAAGGCAAGTTTATTTATATAGCACATTTCATACACAAAGGTAATTCAAATTGCTTTACATGAAAAGAATAAACACGAAAAAGAAAGTAAAACAATCATAAAAACAATGATCACAAAAATGTAAAATGTAATGATTAAAATTTGATTTAAAATTTGATTTAAAATAAGTTTAAGACAGTTAAAAGAGAATGCAATCAGTTCGGAAGAAGCACTGTGCTCATTCAGTGAATGCACAGCTAAACAGATGAGTTTTGAGTGTACACAAAGTTGGAATCATGTCTTGGTGAGCTTCACTGAAAGTAAGAGGTCTAGCCCAAACCCAGAAAACAAGGAGCGTCCTGGGACATTTGTCCAAATAGGGTATTACAGAGCCTGACAGAGCACTAGGGATGGCATGTTTGTTTTAAAGTTGGGTGTAGCACTGACATTAAATGTCATGAAGCTTTGGCTTTGATAACGAAGATTCTCAGAGTGCACAGTAGAATCAAAATACTTAGTTTTATTATGTACAGTTTTATAATGTATACATCAGTTTTATAATGTAACCACATCATGCAACGAATCCATGCCCTCCTGGGACAGTTTGGGGTTTTACACATTTGGCAAAACAGCATGTTAAGGATTTAGATCTCATTAAAAAGGAAATGCCAATCATTTTGAGAGGAAGTCGCAGGGTCTGGTGTATATGAGCCATCACTCTCCAGGGCTCCACCCAGTGTAGTTCAATAATTATGTCAATTGGAAGTTAATTGCAATCACACCATGCTGAAGATCACAGCCCAAACAAGTCAAACTGTGTCAGTGTCATTCACTTGCTGAGTGCATTGTGGTAGACCCTTTCATGCTGATTTAAAACCAAATTCAATACCCAAACAGAGACTTCAAGTGGAACTGCAAAACTGGTTTCCGAGTCCAATAATGGGAAACCTTTACTAACGGGTGCCATTTCTTTCCGATTGAAGACTTTAATCCTCTTTTCGGGCTTTGCGTCAATCCTCCAGCTCCCGCCAACAGCCGAGGACTGCTAGTCATGCATGACTATCCAGACAATTGAGCTCTCTTTCTTTCTTCCTCTCCTCGTTCTTCTTTGGTTAAGGGAGCCAAATGAAGTTGGGCAAAAGTTCACAAGTCCATCACAGATCAAAAGTTTCTGCTCAGATTGAAGTGACAATGTGCTTTAGATGGCACACCCTTTGGATTCCCAGTGGGCCGGTCATGACAGCCGTGTCTCAGCATATTGGACCTGCTTGGGTCAAATGTATTTTTACTACCTAAGTACATTAATGTATGAAGCAGGAATGCACAGGAAAGGAGAGGCTGTTTTTGCACTTCCACAGCCTACAAGGAATTTAGGGGTACATGGCACTATTATTCTAATGTGGGGAAATAATTTCATATTCAGTAACGCAAGCTCCTATCTTTGGTGTCTCTTGAATATTTATAAACATTTGAGGTTCTCTTGTCCCAGGAGAATATTGTGACCTAGATTCTGCCAACAAAATGTCTAATATCCCACAGTCTACATCGTTCTGTATTCTGGTTCTCGTGAGTAGACTTCGTTATGAATTTAGACTCTGATTCAAAGCCAGCTGTACAACGCTTGATATGTCCCACAGAGAATCTGGCCAATAACGTCTGAGTATGCACAGCATTGCACTGTTTGGCCAAAATATAGCTTGTAATGGAAGTTTGGTAATATCAGAGAGAGATAGAGATGGATAGAGAGTGAGACAGAGAGTGAGAGAGAGAGAGAGAGAGAGAGAGAGAAAGAGAGACAGAGAGAGAGAGAGAGAAAGAGAGAGAGAGAGAGAAAGAGAGAGAAAGAGAGAGAAAGATAGAGAAAGAGAGAGAACGAGAGAGAGAGAGAGGAAGAGAGAGAGAGGAAGAGAGAGAGAGATATCAGCAAAAGCATGGCTTGTAATGCAAGCTTGGTAATATGAGAGAGAGAGAGAGAGAGAGAGAGAGAGAGAGAGAGAGAGAGAGAGAGAGAGAGAGAAACAGAACCAAAGTAAGAAAACACTCAGAAAATTGAGAAAACTGAGTGAGAAACAATAGCAGAGAAAAGAGAAAAGAAACAGGAGTGGTAGAGAGGAAGACAGAAAACAACAGAGTGAGAGAAAGAGGAGGAAAGTAAGAGAGAGAAAAGAAAAAAGACCACGAGAGACAGACAGAGGGAAGAAGATAAAGAAAGAAGAGCAAAGGAGTGGGGGGTGGGGGGACGACTTGAGCCAAATTAAATAATCCTTGTCTGAATGGCGACTCGATCAGCCTCAGCGTCCACAGATATAAATCAAAGTGGGTCAAGTGCCACGTTCCATGTTAACAGAAGGATCACTGTGTTAAACCAGAGCACTCCTATTACACCAGCACACCACCTCTGATCTTCTGCCACACGATGCAACATGCCAATCACAGATGACTTATGGAAAACCTGGATGGGATTTCACACCCTTCGGCTGCCATCAGGACAATAGCAGTGATGAAAAAAAAGGTTACAGATATCATTACAGAGCAAGATAGCGTATCCAGTCTTGAAAAGGAAAGATCCAAAAATAGTGCTGCTATCCCTCCCTTCTCTGTCTGAAAAGGTTACTGAATGCTGTGGCATTCAGGTTTTGAGCTTTACTCCAACTGACTCGGCCACATCGCCAGCGGCCCTCAGGTGCCTCTTAATAATTAATAGTCAGGAAGTAAGATCAGATGTAACTTCCAAAGTCCCAAAACACAGTGCAGAAGAGTGTCCTTATGATGACTTATTAGAGTTTAGAAGACTCTTTTGTAGAGCTTTTTAGTGTCATTGCACCAAGAACATCTGCCTAGTTAGATGCCAAGGCAGACACACACTGTGTATTTAAGTTGTCTGACTTTGTCTTTGCTGACTGAACTTCAGCTCCTCTGTCCATATTACTTGTGCAGACTCGGGAGGGGGGTTAACTGCCCAAACCAGCTCTGATTAAGTGATTCTCTTCATTTTTGCTTTTGCATTGCCCTAAGAATGGCAGCACAGCCATGCAATAACACATCAGTCAATGGTACAGCTGAGTCAAAAGTTTGTTGGTTCGAATCCATGGTGCATTTTATCTGCCATTTGTTCTACTGGTTAGTTGTGGGTTCCAAAACACATTTGGGGCAGCTGATGGCCTGGTGGTTAAGGAGCCCCTACGATCAGAAGATGATGCCAACCCTGGCACCATTGCTGGCTGCTTCACTTGGTGAAGAGGTTCAATGAAGAGAAGAATTTCATACTGTGTGACGTGACTTCCTGTTTACTTCACTAAACAGGAAGTGGTCATTTTCCAGTGGTTCTTTGTCGTCGTCATCGCCCTTACCCCCTGAACACCCCCCCACACACACACACCCACACACCCACACACACACACACACACACACACACACACACATACACACACCCACACCCAGATTTTCCCTTTGTTTTTTTATGTTTT